>JABUQX010106937.1:0-21467 GCA_015478945.1 Trachelipus rathkii | reverse complement strand
ATGTTATTTATAATACATAGAAAATATAAATTCTTATCCTCAACATGAAAAATTTAAACTAACTTTTAAACTTTATCTATAACTTTAACATTAACTTAAAAGTAACTGTTGATACGAACTGCTAACGTAAATATACTCTCTTCTTTCTCCTTCCTCCTCCTTCTTCTTCTTCTTCTCTTTTCTTCTTCTCTCCTTCTTCTTCTCCTCCTTCTTCTTCTCCTTCTTCTTTCTCCTCCTCCTCCTTCTTCTCTTTTTTCCTCCTCAAAGGTCTCAACTCATTTTGGGGGTTATGAAACCCAAATATTCGAATCTATTTCTTTCAAACATAATATAAAACACACATTCAATTGACCAATAGACAGCTGGAGCCAAATATTGTTTGTTTGCTCAAAGCTCCGGCTCCGGTTCCGGCTCCCGCTCATAGTGCTACCGTACATCAAAACTCATTACTCATTCATCTATTCTTCTATGCATTCATCAAAATTTCAACTTCTAATAACTTTCCTGTTTTGGGGCTTTAGACCCTCCCCCTCCTTGAGCGCGCGGGAAACTCGCGACCCAGGCACGCGCACCATTCATCAACCATGGTATGCCAATTTTGATAGACAATAATCTTACCTAGAAAACCTTTAAAAAACCAAAAAGTATATATGAGCACCGCTACACCGTGCAAAAAACCTTAAGAAAGCTCCGATTCCACTCGCGTAGTCCAGAAAATCAACTCGAACATACCTCGAAACATAGATGTGTAGACACCAAGTTCAACTCTCTTTAGCTCGAAAAATAACAAAAGTTGAATACTGCATTAGAAAAAGGGCTAGGTTATACTAACTCATAGAAGGAAGGAACCATACTAACAACTTCTAATACACACCATTAATCCTCAACCTCCAAAACCATAGAGTTAGACATAAATCAGGTGAATCTATTATGTAGGTCACGCTGCTAGAAGGGCTAGAAAAGGAGGGAGGGGTTCTAACTTATACAAGGGCAAATCCTAACCCCTTACGAAATACACCAATCGATCCCCATACCTTATAACATTGCGGCCACTAATATTGGGTACTTTATTCTAGGATGGTAGGACATGTCTGCTAGAAGCCTAGAAAACAAGCTGAAGCCATCTAAACCTTCAAAAAAATGAATTCTACACCATTGAAAACATAAATGTAGACACCTCATTTTCCTAATATGTAGCTGGAGCCAGAATTCCATTCTGGCACCGTAACCACCATCTCCCGCTCCGGCCCATATAAAAATTTATGATCTAAAAATACCATTCTATTTATTTATTTTCTTCTAACACTCACCAAAATTCAGCCTTTCTAAGTCCAATTTTGACTTTTTAGGGCGGGGAATCCGCCCACCCTCTAAGAATAGCGTTGAAAACATTGGATGCAAACAATTGTTATGCAACATATAAAGAAGCTTATGCCAAGTGTTGAAGAGGATACACTGCTCAACACCTCTGTTCTAAGGTATACATTTGTGTCTTTCGATACCATATAAATGACCTCCCCGCTGTGACCATGGGGATCTTGGCTTTTCGCAAAATAACTACGCGGAATCTCATTTTTTGAACATTCTACCTCTGTGACAACCCGTCATTATACGGTTTGAACGTCAAGGTAAGCCATCTACGAAAAACCGCATGTTGGTGCATTTAAAACCGCAATCGGTTTGAAAGCCGCGCTCGGAAATATCCGGTAATCGACTCGCATACCTCAAAACACTACTACGCTCAAGTCACCGAGCTTGTCTCATAGCTCCATGCAAACAAAAATGTTGCACACTGCATAGGAAAAAAAAATAAAAAAAAAAAAAAAAAAAAAACAATAAAAAAAAAAAAATAAAAAAATAAAAAAAATAAGACAATAAAATTGGGGTAGGTTGTTTAAAGTTAAATAACTCTTGTTAGGAATGAATCAATTCTGTCGTAAACAACCTAGAAAGTTCAAGCCAGGGTCGATTATGTACTAACGATACGAATAATCGTCGCTGTATTTATTCCGTCACATACATATATCGCATTAGAGTTAGAAAGTGGGTGGTTACTAACTCGTAGAAGAAGCATCTTATCACACTATAACACCAACCAATTCCTCATACCTATTCATAACATAGATCATAGACAACAAAAAGGTTGTACAGCGGCATTAGAAAAGGGGGGAGGGGGAATTTCTAATACTAACTCATGCTAGGAATGAATCGATTCCATTATAAACCATAGGAATCGATTCACTATACCCTAAAACATACTAAACCATCTAAAACTCGGGCATATTCTATGACGTAACATACATCATTAGGCATTCATTGCTAGAAGTGTTAGACAAAGGGGGGAGAGGGTACTAACTCGTAGAAGGAAGCATCCTAGCACATTCTAATATACACTAATCGATTCCCCCTATCTTAAAATATACGAATAGACACCAATATTTGGTTTCTATGATGTAACATACAGGTCGGTCACCTGTCTAGAAGCTAGAATATATAGAATTATAGATAAAATAATAGAATATAGAATATAATAAATAGAATATATAAATATACGAAGCACTTGACCTATTTCGGCTATTCGCGGTCCACTTGATGTGACCTTTTCGCTTGCGGTCCACTTTTGCGGTGTGCGGTAAGATAATCGCATTCCCAATGTGATTGCATACTATCCTTATATGTATATATTATATAATATTATAGTAAATCATAGTATATATATATTATAATAATTATAATAAATATACTATTATTATATATATAATATATAATATATATAAATATATATAATATATTATAATATAATAATATATATACTATACCTAATATATACTGTTATGTTTACGACTCTGTCAGGTTTTATTTTTTTTTTAAATATTTCTCAGTATATGATCCTAACAGTCAATTAAAGGGGTGACGGACATGATTCAAAAATATAATACCAGTACTTTACGACATCCTCAGTTTTAAATTTTTTTTTTAACAAAGGAATACCCAAAGGTTAAACCCCAAAATAGCAGGGTATCGCGTCTCGGGCCTTCCGGGAACGACCAGCGGTAGACTAATTCCCCCCTCGGAGTTCTCCGAACCCCCCCACTCTTGTATTTGGGTATTGCACGGGGTTCCTCTCGCCCTCCCCTACGAGTAGGGGAAAACCCCCTCTGTCCCCCGTCGGCTCGACCCCCCCCTTTTTTTTTACATTTGTAATAAGCTTTACACGCTTATTCCAAATATGTAATTGTTTCTGTAAGTTTCGTACTTTCGAGATATTTCTATTATGGAATTTTTTTTTTTTTACCATTTGAAATCACTTTATACGCTGGTTACAAATATGTAATTGTTTTCTGCAAAGTATCTACTATTCGAACGATATTAATTTTAATTTATTTTATAAATGTCATTTTTAAATAATTATTTAAAATAATTTCAACTGTTATCATAGTCCATTTACCACTAAATTCATTTTTAGATCATATACTACCAATATTTAAAAACACACAACAAAAAAAAAATCAAAACTGACGGAGTCTCAAAACAATTTCTATTTCCTATATTATATAATATATACATATATACTAATAATATATAGATATATATATATAGATATACTAATATATATATTATAATAAGTATCATTATACTATATATATATTATAATATATATAATATATATATACTATATTAATATAATATATATATATATATAGTATATATATAATATAATTATTACTAATATATATATATATTATAATATATATATAATAATACTATAATAATACTATTATATATATAATATAATATAAGAGAGAGAAGAGAAGAAGAGAGAGAGATATACTATATTATATAAATATAATATATATAATAGTCAATATATATATCAGACTATATATCTATTAATATAAAATTATATATTAAAATATATCAAGTATATATATAATTATTATATATAGATATAGTAAAAAGTCCCTAACGCACCCACACCGAACGCGATCCGGCATAAAAAACATAAATTACCCAGTAGCCTCTATGATACAAAAAATAAAGTTTTAGGGTCAAATGAAATTTTTTTTTCCTGAAATTCTGATTTTACGTAACCTAACCTACCATAACCTAACCTAACCTAAACCAACCTAAACCTAACCTAACTAATGAACCAGAACCTAATCTAATGCCCTTACAGGAATTAATAATAAAAAAAAAATCTCACCATACATGTCTATTATGTTTCATAGATGCTACGAGTAAATATTTTTTATCTAGCTCCCGTTCCGTTTGGCGTTAAGTAACTTTTCCATTATAATAATATATACTATATAATAATAATAATATAAAATATAATAATATTATACTATATAATAAATCATATATATATATATATATATATAGTATACCTAACTATATAATATAATATATATAATATAATATCATATCATATATATATATATAATATATATATATAGTATATATATATATAATAATATAATATATATAATATACATAAGTATATACTATACACACATGTGGCACCCTTAATAAAATGAAATAATATTTAACATTCCAATAACTTAACAAAAAAAATATAAATATTAATCATTTAAGCGCTTATCGGAAAGAATGCTAGTGGAACGTTAACGTTAATCGTTACATTACCTCTTACAAAAAATACGTTTCTTTTTTACAGTTATGCACCACCACTCAACGGGCAGAATCCCTATTCAAGGGGTATATCACTACCCAAAATTCTTCCGCTAGCCGCAAAGTACCCAATGAACATGGGCGCAGCTTTAAAAATGTAGGAGATACATCAGCAAGGAAACACAGGAAATGGAAGAGAGTCCACAGAACAGTGTGGCGAGCAAAGAAGGGAGTCCACCGCAGCAACTAGCCTGCAGTTACAATATCTACACAAAAACTCTTACGCGCAGAATACACCACCCCTCATGTGTCTACTAGGCTCTAAGGTGGTCGTACGAGAGTGGTAATGTTCCTCTCGAACACCGCCGCGCCAACCATAGAAAAGATCGATAAAGCACTCAACATCACGCCCCAAAATAGACGGATCAAGTAACTGAAAGTACATAACAGTATAAGCCTGTGACTTTGACTCGACCCTGTCCAAAAACCGTGTGAAACCAGAGCCTCCCATATATGAGAGCAATACTCCTAACAGTACTCTATACAAGACCGGATGAGACCCTTGTATAGCTGCAGTAACTAGGAGAAGAGAAAAAAAAGTCTCCCAGTCTAAAACAGAACTTACATTCTTAGCCGCCCATCAATCGTGTGATGTGGAGTCCAAGACAATTTTTTGTTTATGTAAGCCAAGATATGATTGTCAACAGGAAAACCAGTCAGATATTTATTAAAACTCTCTAAAAAATAAAGCTATTTAGCGATGGCGATTTGTAGAAGTTGGGTTTTATAAGAATTGAATTTCAGGTTGAGACGACCCCACCAGTAAACTCTATCTAGAACAGCCATAATAGAATCGGAAAATATTAAGACAGAGCAATTCTAAGAAAGGTAAAATATGATCAGAATTAAATGAGGCTTGTACAGAATGAAGGTCGAGGCATCGGCATGTGAGTGATAGATTAATGTGCAGGTGAGAAATATCATTAATAAAAAAATTATAATAAACAATAGAATAAAGACGAAATCCCTGGAGGAACACCACTAGACAGAAAAAGAAGATAGTCCTCCATCAACCAGAGCCGAGTTCTACACTAACAAAAGCAGACATACTAAGCAAATAGAAGAGGAAAACCCAAAAAAGGTTGAGCTCGAAAGAAATGATGGGCGTTATCCCATACCGCCGTCAAATGCTTTTGAAGTCAAGCGCCACTACGCAAGTCTGCCCTTAGTGTAGTCATATATATATACTATATATTCTATATATTATTAATATTATACTATAATATTATTAATTATATATATATATATTATATTATATAATATATATAGCTATATACTATATATAATTATAAACTAAAACATATATACTATATATAATATACTACATATATCTAAACCAATAGTATAACATACATAATTATATTATATTAAAAAAATTGATATATATATATTATCTATTATTACTTAATATATATAATATATATATATATATATATATATATATATATATATATATACTATTATATAATATATATATATATAGATAAATAACGAGGTTATATCACTAGAGATACATATAAACCTCTGTCTGAAAAAAAGTTATTCTTTATTTATCTTTACAAAAAAAAAAAAAAAAAAAAAAACAACGCATAAAGAAAAAATTTATTCAAATTAACCTATAAAGATATACCATATGAAGCTTATTACCTTTAAATTTGAATCTAATCCTGGGTAATGAGTAATCACCAAGGAGTTATTTTATCCTATACCAAATGAAACTCGGTTTTAATTGGTTAATATTTACATCTATATATACCAGTATATAATACTATATATAATATACTATATATTATAATAATATATACATAATACATATATTTATATCTACTAATAATATATTTATAATATATATAATATATATATATATATATACTATACTATAATATATATATTACATATATATATATATATATATTTAGCTAATATACTACTATATACTATATATATATACTATATACATAATATATAATATATATATAAGTAATAATCACCTTATACTCACCTATTTCAGCCCGATGCCCCGATCTTTCCATATCTAGACCTGATCTCACTTCAGTGTCGCCTCTGCAAACTACCTCTCCAGATGTTTCTATCTTCTACATTCTTCCTCTCCACATCCACCACTAGCACACTCCTCACGTCACCATCCTCCACCGCCACCTCTCTCCATCTTCTTTCTTTCTGCCCGCAGGGTACTACAGGCCCACTGGCGTCTATTCAGCATCTTTCTTGTCCAGTTCCTACTTCCTATTCCTCTTGAAGTGTCCCATACCATCTCAGTTGATTCTGTTGTATATGTTCAGTTATTGATCCATTCTCAACTCTCTCCGTATTTCCTCACTTCTCCGCCAATCTCCAGTAACCTTACAATCCCAATCTCAGCACCCTCACTCCGCCACTCCACTCTTCTCATTTTGTGTGTCAGGTAACCCAGCAATCCGACCGTACACTTGTAATGCCGTCTCATATGGTTTATATATCACCATTTTCACTTCTTACGGCATATACACGTTCTCTATACTGGGTATAATTCTCCTACGTTCTGAGAGAACTTCTTATCCTCTCGCCTATCTCATCTTCCTCCCTTACCTCCTTTCCCTTCCATCATCACTCCAAGTAATTGAATTTATCCACCTCTTATAGTCCTCTTCCTTCCTAATATGATGTTCAGTCTTGTCTTTCCTACCTGATTTCATATAACTCTCCTCTCTCAGTGTTCATCGACCTTCCATACCCATTAATACATAGCCCATATCTTGGCATCCCATCTGTTCCAACATGCTTCTGCAGGTCCTCCCTCTCGTCACGCCTATCAATTCTCATCATCTGCGAAAAGCAGGTGTTCATTGTCTACCTGATCACATATCTCTTCAGTCCGTTAACCATGTATCATAGAATAGCACGGGGCAGAGCACAACTGCCCTCTCTCACTCCCGACTCACCATCAAAACCATCCTCTTCTAACGTCTCCCCATCTTATTTCTGTACTGCTCAGTTATGTAACTTCTATGCCTCTTTAATTTTTTACCGTATTTCATACTCTGTCGTCCGAGAAAACAAATGTTGCTCGCCATAGCTTTCCTATCAATCCTATCACAAAGGCCTTCTCAAAGTCTACAAACGCCAACATCTGCCCTTCTATTCCATTCTATTGTTTTTTCTCTCATAATTTTTATGTAGAAGATTAGTTCCATTGTACTTTTCGCTCTGAACACTCATACTGCCAACCTAGGTATCTTCAAACTTTAATTCTCAGTCTCCTTCCAAATCTCTCGGTATATTTGCTACAACATCAGTAAAGCATCCCTCTATTTACAAATCTTTTGTCTCCTCTATATATACTAGTGCAACAACACCCGCACACCTCCTCACTCCATCGTCAGTATTCTCCTTGTTCCATAAATCAATCACCTTCCTACCATTCTCATTTTCTCCTGCATCCCCAAAGGAACCAACTATACCATCCCTTTTTCAATCACCTATCCAACCATTTAAGTCGCTTAACATCATAAATCTGAAGCCCCTACTCACTCCATCCAAAACATCATTTAGATTATCCCAGAAAGTCATACTCTCCTCAACATCAAAATCAGCTGGACATATGTTACAATCTTAAATACCTTGACTTTCTCAAACTTCTCACAGCGTTCCCTCCTATCATTATAACGTGCGTTTTTCTCGAGGGTTACTCATACTTTTAGCCAATCCATAGATTAATTTTTTGTTCCATCATGTTCTCCTTTCAGTTCTACCCTATTTTACCAGATTGATTGCTCATTACTCCTTCTTTATTCTTTCTGCAAATGCTTTCTGCTTCACATAATCAATCTTTTTCTCTAGTTTACCTTTCATCCATATCCTGTATCCCTATTCTTACATTATGCAGCTCTTCACTCATCTCTCCTACCAGTTCCTGTCTTTATCTCCTCCCGTCTACTTATCTCTTTTCTCCCAGACCTCCTTTGCTTCCCATCACTAGTGTCAAAATTATCCATTTTTTCATCTATATTGTTCTCTCATATCACTACTAGCATCTTTCTTCTTTTAACGTCGTCTTCATTCAAATTCTCCTTCTTCCGTTGCTCTGTCGTTAGTTCTATCTAGCACTATAGTCTCTTTTAAACACCCCAAATTTCTCCTCGCTTATCTCCCTCTCCAATCATCAGATATCCTCAATTAGCCATCCTTGTCCGAATCCAAGAGTGACGATTCGAGATCTAAGGTTTTCTCACGCTTCCATAACATTATCATCTTTTTATGGTCAAAACTAAAATCATCATGATTTATCTACGACTCTTTCTTAATATCCACACGTCCATCTGTACATCAGCCACTTTTGCATTTTATCCTTCAATGTTGGAAAGCATTGTTCATGAAAAGTTAATACTTCTCTCACTGCAAAAACTCTATCATCTAGTTCCCCTCTCGTTCCTGGTCTCCACACTCCGAAAGCCCCAGACTCTCTCTTCTCCTTCTCTTCTAGTTCCAATATGTCATTCAGGTCTCAATTATTGACTTGTCTCTCCTCCAATCTCCATCGTACAACAGTTGAAGTCTTCTACTAAATCTCTCTTCCTCCTCATTTGTAATCCCCGTATGTTGGCGACTATGTTGAATCTAATAACCTTAGATTCGCTCTCGCTCTGACCTCATCGTAAACTAGCACTCAACTTTCATTTCAATCAATAATCGCTTTCTGTTACATTCTTGTAGATATCCGGCTTTCACTAAGATCGCCACACCGTGGGGTCTTTTTTCCTTCTGCAATCCCACTTATATATCAGTTACTATATACTCAGCTCTTCATTTATTCTCCTAGTACCCTCTCCCTCGTATATCTCGTTTCACACATTCCCATCACATCCATCTCTTCTCCCATCTCACTAATCTACAATTCCTCTCTCCTTACCTCTCAACGTACTCACGTTAACTTGGCAAAAATCCTATAGACAAATGCCTGATTTCTTAGTCAATTCTCGCCGGTCATCAACTTGATCAGTCCTGTTCCGAGCACACATTGTTCTTGAGCATAGTGATTTCGGAAGCGCTGCTGGCCTGTCTACCCACCAGAGCCCGTTATCGAGTCCAGGTACACGACGAGGACGTGAGGCGTACCCCCATAATTAATATATAAGTATATAATACTATATAATATATAATATATATATATATATAAAATTGTATCAATTTCATTAAAGATGGATTTATCTATATGTAAACACAAACGATGCTTCTAATCTTGAAAAGAAAAAAAAAGAGAGAGAGAAAGATATAAAGAAAAAGAAAGACGAAAAGTAAGATTGAGAGAGAGAGAGAGAGAGAGACCGGCAGAAAGAGAAAGATTCATCATTAAAAGTCGAAACTACATTACATTAGTAATTTATACAAAAAAAATAATTTCCCGCTTTAGCTTCCCAACCTATTTCTTAATGCTGTGCACAAGTCCAAAAGGTGAAAATACCCTTTCAACATTATCATTTGATGAAGCTGACAATATGGGCTTTAGCTATTTAAATATATAACGTGTAAATATACTAAAACAACGAGAAATTAATACTTCCGCCAGCAAATTAAAATATATATAAACATATATATATTAGTATATTTGTATTATATTAATTTTTGTGTGACTGAAAACTAATTCAAAATGTATGTGGTAATATAGATATACATATAGTTATATATATATATATATTAGTGAGGGACCGAGATGCGTCAAAATTTGACTCTTTCGCGGCACTGCAGCATGCGTGATCGGATCTTAAAGATTATGCGGATGCGCGATGTTTACTCTTTGAAGTTTGAATATTAAAAATATTATATATATAATATATATTATATATTATATATATATATAATATATATATATAATATTATATATATATAATTATATATAATATAATATATTTACATAATATGACCACTCACCCTCAGAGCCCTATTCAAGGAGGGTGTTGCACACCTCATCATATTCATCAACTAACGCAAACTACACAGAGATGAGCACAGACGCAGCTTTAAAGTGAGGAGATTAAATTCCAACAGGGGAAAAAAAAAACCAAACAAAGAAAGAAAGAAATTTTTGGAAAGAAAGGAAAAAATCCTTCAGAAACAGACTGGTGCCTTATTACACCTGCACAAGACACCGCAGCGAAAAGCCTGGAGTTACCATATAAACACAAAACTCATGCGCCGAAAACAAGCACCCCTTTTTCTACGAGCTCGAAAGTTGTACGCGATGATAAGCTCCCTCGGCATACCTGCGCCTACCTATAGAAAAAGATAAAGCACCAACATTGCGCCGTAAAGATAGAGGGTCAATTGAACTGGAAAGTGCAGAACATTTTATTACCCTTTTGGCTTTGCCCACCCTATCCAAAGCCGGCGTAAACCAGAGCCCCCCCCCTGATATGAAGCAGTACTCCATACAAGGGTGTATGAGCCCTTATAGCTCGGACAACGAGAAAGAAAAAAAAAGTCCGCAGCCTAAAACAGAACTCTCAGTTCTTTGAGGCCACCCTAGCCGTTGATTAGTTCCAAGACATTTTTGTTATGTTAATGCAAAATACATATTCGGAGAGACGAGAGAACCGCGAAAGAGATAGGAAAATTTAGAAGGTGTTATAGAAGAGATTTGTAATTGTTTTTGCATATGATTCACAAGGCTGAGACTACCCCATCCGGAAATTCTACCCAACATCATAGGGTAGAAATCGGAAAGATTAAGACGAGAACAATTCTAAAGTAAAAGAAAGAAGAGCAGAATTAAATGAGTTAAGAATAAGGTGTCGATTCATTCGGCATACGAGTGATAATGTTAGATTCAGTGAGAAATCATTAAGAAAAGTAGGAAAAGTAGAGATCAGACAGAACCCTGAGGAACACCACTTTTGACAGAAAAAAGAACACATATGATATGAAAGAAAACTAACATAAGAAGCAGAAGAACGAGGAAACCAAAGAGGAGGCTTGAAGCAGTTGACTCGTGCATTACGTCAAATCCAATGATATGTCAAAGCGCCCACACGCAAGTCTCTCCATAGCTCCTGAGGCAGAACGCTATAAAACGGCAAAATAGAAAAGGATATAGCCAGTAGACGCGAGCTTGAAACATAATGGCAATTAAAAAATTAAAAAAAAAAAAAAATGAGGAAATGATAATTAAGCATAAATTCAAAAATTTTAGACAGTAACAAGTGAGAGCTATAGGCTAATAGTTAGAGAGTTCAAAACAACTGTCTTTAGTCGGAATCGATTGGAATAAGTACGCTTAAACACTTAGGAAAATTTTAGTATTATTGCAAAGAGAGTAGAATTGAACGAGGATAAGAGCCAGCTCAGAAGCATACTCTCCGCTGGCCTCTTGCCTTTCTGACGTTCATGGATGTCAGGGTCTCATGCACCCATCATATGCAATTGCGTGCGGGTCTTTACGTGGGACACGAGAGGGTAGGAGGAGAATTACTAGAATCATCCAAGATTGAATTAAATGAAAAATGTAGAATGAAAAGATTAGCTTTTTCAGCAGGAGTACCATCTACAGATCTTTCAGTGTTAATAAGAGTAGAAAATGCTGATTTACATTTGTTATTTTGTGTTTTTTTTTATTATATATACAAGAAGCCATAAATTTTTATCAATAGTAAAACCAAGTAGCTATGTAAAGTCTCTCAATAGAGGCGAGAAGAAAGATGCATGACAGGAGCGAATGGTGGGGTTTTGTGAGGGGTATGGTTGTGAGCTTTGCCCAGGGGATGAACCACACATTGACGAGATACCACAGTGAGGGTTCGTCGCAATCTTGTGAAACCCTAGGGTGGATTTTTCTGACTGCTACGAGTTATCACTTAAAGATCTAAAGGGGACGGTAATTAACCTGATTGAAGTGCCAGAAGTTGCACTTAGGAAAGGGTGGAAGTGCTAAAAAAAAAGCATTAAAATTAAGAGCTATAACATTGTAGTCTGAATTATTAATAAAAACTGAGATAGCGTATTTATAGCAAGAAGGATTATTCGTGAAGCAAATGTTGAGTTTTCAAGAATTGGTTGGTTCAATTCGGAATATGTGTAACTTCCCTTAATCAATTGTTAAAGGTATTTAATAATACAGGATGATTTGACTTTCTCGTCACTTCAATCAGTGTGGGAGGATTCGAACCACTCAGTGTTGTGCACATGAAATTCCCTAATTAGAGGATCTCCGTACTTTGATGGGAAGATTTAACAGTCTCGTGAAAAGTAATGAGTTACTCAAAAAAGAAAGAAAAATATATTCAATTGAGAGGGGCAGTGCAGAAACATAAGATTATTGTGGTGGGAAAATGACAAATTTTAAGCCAAAGAACAATGAAATTAGAAGTTGCCACTTTTCAAGATTCGCAAGACCTGTTACATGTGCAATAGGCACATACTTCACCCTGAAGGTTGAAATTATTGAAAAGATAAATTATTATTATTATTATTATTATTATTATTATTATATTATTATTATTATTATTATTATAAGAATATGTTAGGATGATCATATATTATACTATTAATATATATATATAGTAGAGTATTAGAGTAGTTGTAGTATACTCTATATTAACTTATATAATTAGTATATATATCTTATTATTGGTTCACACTTTAACATGTTTTAAACTGAATCTTATGGGGGGTAATTAGTATTCGATAGCTCGTAAAACGGAATTCTAGTAAATTTTACGTTAGATCCCAAAATTTAAAAAAAGGTTAAACTAGTCCATAAATATTTTAATGTTTCAGATATAATATTTAATAAAAGATAAACTTCTTAGTAATATTTAATATATAGTGGAAGAAATAAATTCTGAGCTGCGAGAATTAAAGCATAGGTAGCGGCCAGCAGGTATTTTTCCTTGTAGTAGCTGTTACATTATCATATAACATTATCCACTTTGATTCATTACCCTTTATTTATTTAATCAAAAAAGGATATTCAAAATTCTCTCAAATTTGATATTGTGTTCTATTTTATATTCTAGTATAGTATATTATATATATTTTTGGGTGTATTGCAAATATAGTAATTTTTTTTTTTTAGTAAAATAGAAAGTTGGTTATAACCTTTATTTTCAGATAGAGTTTATATATACATGTATAGAGTATTACGCTCTTATTTTCCATTAATGTGAAGTTTTAATGTTAAACGTCCATAATAAAAATTAAAGAAAGTCTTAGATTCTTTTTTATCAATATCTAGTTGTACAGTAATTCGAAGTAAACATTTATGAAACTTAGAATCATAATGAAATTAATTAAGATAATTATTCAATAAAATGGTAGCACAATGTGTATATACAGTTTCTACATTGTAAATTTTAGATAATTAAAGATCTATTTTTATAACCAATACGCTTTTGTAGATAAAAACATGATGTTCTAGTATAATATAAATTAACCCCACCAAAAATCAAAAAAAACATTGAGTTTATATGTTTTTTAAATAAACACCAATGTTTATGTTTTTTTAAAAAAACATGGTTTTATTGCACCCTCATTTACATAGTAATATATATATTAAATCAGTATATATATTAATATATATATATGATAGATATATAGCATTTAGGGTTTATGAGGAGATACGGCTTCGTAATTAATAACTATAAACCCTATAATGTGATATATATATATACCTTATAGATATATATAATACATATATAAATACATATATTGTCAATATATATATAAGCAGTCGAAAGAGGAAAGTTAGAGAGAGAGCCAGAGGTAAGAGAAGAGAAGAGATGAGAAGAGAGAGAGTGAGATGAAGCGAGAAGGAGAGAGAGAATGAAGAGAGAGAAGCAGGGATGTGTGTGTGTGTATGCAAATATAAAGGTAATAAGTAATATAACGAATACCAGCGGGTTTTAACATCTTGAATAAACTTTTCTTCTATGCCTTTTTTTTTGTTGATAAAAGATAAATACTTGTCTAGCTGCTTTTTCACTATAGTTAATTGTACTTCTTTGCCTATTATTGCAAACCAATATTTTTTGATTTTATATGCTTGCCCTTTGAAGATATGTAAAACTCAAAAAAAAATCATTTTATAGTCTAAGTTTACAGTTATCAAGAAAATTTTGAATAATTTTATAATTCTAAAAGAAATAATTTATAATTGGAATTTTTATTAAAATAGTTAGCAATATGTTTAGTATTAACATGCTCCAAAGTAATGAAGATTTTGCCCTTTTAAATCTTTATTAAAACTTTATTTAATAAACTAAATTAAAAATCATCAAAATAGCATAATTTCTGTTGCAAAATATTCTTGACTTGATCATAAAGAAAAATAACTCAAAATTTTTTAACCTCTTCTACTCAAAAAAATTTATGGTAATATTTAAATAAACCTACTTATATATATTATATATTATATATATATATACGTACCTTAAATATAATATTAATATATATTAATATATATAGTAATATATTAATATATATATATATAAATATATATAGTAAATAATAATATATATATTAATATTTAATATGACATAAATATAATATCAATATATAACGTTAATAATATAATAATAACTTTAATATGAATAGGACCTACCAATTAGAGAAGAGAATAGGAGAGGACAGTAAGTAATTATATATATATATTTATTATGAAAACTAAGTAGTCAGTATAATTCCACTATTTGGGTTATACTCATATACTATATTAAATAAAGTATATATAGTTAGAGCTGGAAGACTCATGTTTTCAGAAGTGTAACTCTGGTTTTTTGTCCAGTTTAAATTGCTTACAAATAAAATAATAGGGTAGAATAAATGGATAATTTCTCAAAAGTATTTAAGTGTCATAATTTTAACTTTCGTGTCGAACAATACTTTCTATGGAACTACTAAAAAGTCACGTCAATAAGTATGTAGTATCGATGTAGTCAGACATTGTACATGAATATAAACACTAAGTCATTTCTTAATATGTAAAGCAATGGGCCATACATGGATCCATTAAGGGCAATTCCTCTATTCATATTTTAAACTTATTCACAATATGAAGAACACGATAGCAAACAGTCGAATGAATCATTGTATGAAATATGTTTGTATTAAATTATTAATATTTTAGCGGTAGACCCAAGCCTATCCAAAAGAAGAAATTAAAATTTGTTTTGGTTGGTTGTGATTATTTGTGGGATCTTGATTTTTGACTTGGGTTCGCGTTCGCAATAACTTGTGTGTACTATCATAATATACTTGAGTATGTATTATTATTTCTTTAAATGTCTTTTTGAAATTTAAAACTGTTATTTGTATTGGATATCGTGACGTGATTAGGTTGATGTTGTATAATTGTATTTTTTAAAAATATTTTGACATTGAGTCGTATAGGATTAGAAATGGTCTTCAAAGCAGAGAGGAGAAGATTGTACATTACAAAAAGGAATAAAAAAGGTTGAATCTCGATAATAAATTTATTTGCGCATTATAAGGTTTGTAAAAATTGATGAAATTTTTATTTATTGAACAACTTCCCTTCAATTGTAAAGAAATTACCAATTTTCTGGCTTTCTAAATGTTTAGTATATATTTGTTGTTCTGAAATAACTAATAAGTATATAATCATTTATTTAATATTTTAAAAATTGTGATTGGATGGCCAAGCGTAATCTGAGTTACACAGTCAAATCCTCAAAACCTCCATCAGAGTGTTATATATCTTATCAAAAATCATTAGCCGTTAATCAAGGTGCATAAAGTTGTAGCGGCTGCATGCCCTTGTCTGATCAAGTGATTTATTAATAATAAAAAGTCAATAAGCAATAATATCGAATATTTCTTACAAAGGTAATAGTTAAGATGTCAGACTGAAAGAGTCTTATTGATGTTCAATTCAAATGTGTGTGGTTAATTTGGGTTATTGTTTGTAGGTTTTAAGCTGTGTTTTAACATATAATTGTTTACTGTGTAAATTAATTTTGCATTAACTATTTCCAATGCACGTCTTTAAATGCGACTTGCAAGTTGCTATGCTTGCGCGCTGTTGCTAATAGTACCCTCACACCTAGCAGAACGTCAGAGCTACTCCCCTAATCTACTCTCTGAAACGTGTATCATCACCGAAGTACGCCCCGTAAAGATTATTTTGTGTACAAATATAAAACCGTTTAACGATTAAAATTCTCACTTATTTATACACACACAATACATCTGTTAAAAGCCACAATCTTATTATTGCACAAATCACAGCATTCTGTCTCTTAAATAACAGTCGCAATTATTGATTTAGAACTCAGTGTTATTGTCTAGACTGGCACTGGCAAATTCATTGTACATCACACAAAAATCGATGTCTGAGTAACTTACTAGAAACATCAAAAATAAATTTACAAAGTAACTATTTACATCTTTTGACAAGATCAGTCCAGCCATAATATCCTCTCGCTATATATAATATCCATTCTATATCTACGTATTGACCACTAGATCTACTATAATGTATCCGCTCTTAGCCTCCTAAACCTACCCTACTCATACCCCCCGCCTATATATCTTACTATATAGTCAAAATATACTATAACTATATATCAATATAATTAATATATATATATAAATATATATATATTTATATACCCCCCCCTACCTAATATACCTCACTACTAACACTACCCCTACCTCACACTTACCCTCACCCCTCTCACCTATCTATATCTATTATTATGGGCAAAATTATATACAATATGATGGTAAACGCATTTGTGTGATATTTATTATTTTTAGAAGCATAATATTTATATTTAATAATTATGATATATATTACATTAATATATATATATAATAGTATATAGATCAAAAAATATATATATAATTATATATATACTATTATACTATCACATATACATATAATATATTCTTGGATTACATTTTGGTTATATTTTGCGTGCGCAGTGTAATACGGATATTAGGACAAATCCTACATTACATGGAATATACAACCTGTAGTTATTTTTGCTATATATATATATCTAATAATACTATAATATTATATATACACTATAATATATAGTAAACTATATATAAAATATACTTAGTATATATATATATTATATACATATTCTATTTATTATATATAATAATTATATATATATATAATATAATTGATCAATAATATAGTACTGAAGGTCTATATTTGCAGTGGCGCATGTATACGATACCCAAGGGACATTCGCTACCAGTTTCATCCGACTTAATAAACTAGTGTAAGACCAGTACGGTTTTCACCCTTTATTCATTTTTTATTAAAATATTTCCTAAAATTATCCCAGTGGTTCCCTTGAGTATTACAAATGTTTTACTTTTTCAATTTATTCAAAATTTCACAATAGCTATTGCTTTAAGTCTTTAAGACATTGGTTTAGTGATCAAAAGATTGATCAAAAAACGGGTTCATTCACTGTTAAGAAAAGTATTGACTGAACTGTTTCCACATAAGGTAACGAACTTCGGTCAAACGTTGCCCCACTCCTGACAGAGTCTTCAGCAGAGATAACTTCTGCCTGAGCCCCAATAACCTTCTCCCTACCAGCTACACGATTTGTTCTGCAATATTGCACAGGCCGATAGCTCACTTAACAGAAGGCTTTGGATACTGTTACAATACATGGTGGGAGGAGAATCTAATAAGGTGTGAGTTGATTGGATTGTGCACGGTGCCTGGCCAAGAGGATTTGTTCATCAGGATCTCGTAAGAGTAAGCTAATGCCACAAAATACCAACCTGCTCTATTACTCCTTAACCCCACAGCCGCACCTACATTCACCTAATTGCTCTGGGAATGCCGTGTGCCGGGATATCTATTGGTATAGATGATATACTTGTGTCGGGATGGACGAGGTGATAGAATTTGGGTGTCCTGGTCTCGGGATCGTTATATTATGCCGGGGTGGGCCGCGTGGCCGGCAACCTGGGCCCTTCCTCCACAGCCGGTGCATTACGGGGTCTTATCCAAGTGAGTGGCTCGTGTAGGGAGAAGTCGCTATTCTGCGTAGTCGATTGAAATATGTTGAGCTGGAGGAAGTTAGTGACACGAACTTGTTGTGGTGCTGCCTAACAATTGAAATGGACTGCTAGTGGAGAAGAGAACTAGCGAGGTTCTAGATAGTTGCATCTACATTCGGTCAACTATGAGGTAACAATTATGTGGACCGCCAGTCTAGTTAGCAAGGAGTTAAAGGTAGTTATTGTTTTTTGAATGGAGATTTTGTTCACTTTAAGTGTAAGAAATTTTTGAAGTAGCTCGTTTCTTTTCTTTTTGTATACTGTCAATTGAGAATATCGGTTTTGGGAGGCTTATTTTTTTCAATATGTTTATTGAGTTTAGATTCGCTAGTTATTAGATTTTTCTTTATGCTCCGTATTTTGGTTCGGATCTGACAACGTGCCTCCACTCTGCCCCCAGCACAAATATTGTCGGTTAGGATAATGAGAGAAAACTGGAATAAAACGTTTATCGGCCCATTTCCTCTTTGACTTCTCCATAGCTCATTATAAGAAATAATCTGACAGAGGTATACTATAGATATGAATTTTAAAGTTGCTAAGAAAGGCTAACAAACTTAGTTATTCGAATATAAATATCAGATTAGATAGATTTATATACTGTATATTTTATGTTTATATATTATATGAAATTACTATTATTATTATATTACCATATTTCAAATAGTTTAATTGAGAATACTGCTAACCGACATGATGCATATAAATAATGACAACAATATAATAAATTATATGGGTACCTATTAGTATTAAGAATTTAGCAACTTTTTTATTCCGTAATAGGAGAATAATCAGTACTGTTTATGATAAGTTTTATGGTCACCTCATATTATTACTCGATACTATACTTGATTTATTAATATTAGTTTAGATAGGCGTTAAAGTTTGCGAAAATTTGAGCGGTCGTAGGGATCGTGTGCGTTATAGAGGAGAGGAGCCATATCGGTCTGCACTTCTCTCGTTTCTGAAATCTCTTTACGGTGAGGGGGAGACATAATTACGGCTCTGGTTATAATTTTTGCTCAACTTATATTGTCAGTTGTATATAACTAATAACTATATATTATCTATATATATTATAATATATATATTAAAATATAATATATATATCTATAATTATAATTTAATTAACTATATATATATATTAATATAAAAGTTACTATAATTATATATATATATAATATGTGGTGACCCCCCCCTCTAATATACAGTAATGAATCCCGCCCCCTCCCCCCGGCTACCCTACCCCCCCCTACTACTAATAACAATAATATTCTTAATATTATTACTTCATAATATAATTATATATCTAATCATATATATAATATATATATATATATATATATATTATCTCACACCCTCTCCCTCACCCCTACTCAACCCCCCCCCCCCCCCTACCCCCACCCCTACCCCTACCCCCTATAATCGTATATAATAATAATATAATATATATTATATTGTGGTGAATTTTGCGGGTAAAATTAGGTTTTCATTAGAGCTTATCAGTGAAACTAAATTTTCGAAATTTGGTAGAAAAACGGATTGTATTCGTTTGCGTTGAAAGTTACTCTGTTAGCGAACGATATATTTTTTGTAATTGATTTTGTTAAACAAGATATAACTATGGCACACTAAACCTGAGTGTTTTATGGAGTGGTGCAAAATCCCGCGTGGTCTATTCGGGTAAGAGAAACGATGCCTGGCGGCACTTAAAGAGATAAAGTAACGTGTTGATTTGGAGAGAGTAAAGAGTTAGCGTGTTAGAAGAGAGAAAAGGTGGCTTAAGGAAAGCGGAAGTCGAACACAGGCATAGATAGGCTGCGGCTTGGAGGAAAAGAAATTTGGTCGCTGAGCGTCCACGACAGAGCGAAGGCGAGAAACGCAATCTACAGCCTTCGAAACTGCACCCAGGGAGACAGAAACTAACTTGAGGCTAGAACAGCCACAGCGGACAAACCCTACAAACGCTTCGAGCGCAATACGAAGCCTGGAGTAGAGAAGCCAAATCGCAGCAGACCAAAGCAAGCAGCCAAAGCTGGAGGCAGAAAAGGCTAGGTTGGAGGCGGAGAAAGATGCAAGAGATGCCAGAAAAAGAATGCTTCAGCACACTAGACACACCTGCACACCTGCTCGAACCTCAAAACACGCGCACACCACTCCCCACCCGCCCCCCAGCTGACTAGCCAACCTCCAACATGACGTGCCACAGCACACTCAGCTCACTCCCCCCCCCCCCCTCGCTACCCCCTCACTCAAGTAGTCAAATGGCTGTCTTCTTCGACGAAAGATAAACGATATGAAGAATATCTGTAATGTTTGAGAACAAGCAGAGGCGAAACGATATCCCGGTAGAAAGCGATGCGGTAGTTTTAAGGTAAAGTTTCCTACAACAAAGCTGTCAGTGTGTACAATAAGATGACTTTGAAGAGCTTAAGAGCTATGAAGGTCTGAAAAGAGCTTATTGGAGAGGTCGGGCTCACGAAAGTGGGTACTGTACAAGTATATAAACTATAATCTACGGAAGATGATATCCTTAGAGTTTAATCTACCTAGAGAATCATTGAGCGCTCCCTTAACAACGATGCCCTAACAGCCCCAGCACAGATGATGTAAACACCCCCGCACTGATGGTCTTATTTGAATTTCTCGGTGGATAAGTATTTAATACGGTTCCAAAGAATCGCAACTACTAGGGACACGAAGAAGACGCAACCAGAAAGAGATAATAC
>JABUQX010106936.1:15000-17500 GCA_015478945.1 Trachelipus rathkii | reverse complement strand
GCAGTTTATTCTTGCTTCAGGTGTGTTAGGTTTGCCGTTGTGCATTATATTCTTAGTTCTGGTGATGCTATGTAAGCTTTATTAATGCAAAAACTTTGTTACGTTAGCATATATTCGTTGATCAGTATATATATATATATATATATATATATATATATATATATATATATATATATATATATATATATATATATATATATATATATATATATATATATATATATATATATCAGTTATAATTAAACAAGGTTATGATAAATTTTTGTTAAATACCATGTTAATGTAAAATTGACATTGATATGTTAGAGATATGCTTGACAAAGTGTGAATAGGTTACGTTTTTTTGTATGCTATGTTAGTTACTTTACTTACTGTTGATAAGTGTGGAACTTTGTTAATGTTAACAGTTTATTTGTGCTTAAGGTATGCTATGTTTGTCGTTGTACGTTATATTCTTAGTTCAGGTGATGATATGTTATTTTTATCAATGGGAAAACTTTGTTACGTTAGCATATATTCGTTGGTCAGTGTATAAAAAACTTGATTTTATGTTATGTTTATCCAAAATGATACTCGAAATGTGACATGAAACAATAGATCAATAGATCAATAGATCATGGAAGGGGAGGAGGGTGGGGTGGATGGTTTGATTTACTGATTTACTGCTTTAGGATATGTAAAAGTACAAGCTTTTTTAAAGTATAAACATGAAAAGAATAAAAAATTAGTAAAAACAAAATGATTTAAACAAATAAAACAAAAATAAATAAAAGTTTTGTGTTATGTTATACAAAATATGACTTAAATCAATAGATCAGTAGATCAATAGATTAATTGATCAATTGACCATAGATGGGGTGGAGAGGGTGGGGTTGAGAGGGTGGGGTGGGTGGTGTGATTCACTGATTTACTGATTTACTGCCTTAGGGTATGTAAAAGTACGTTTTTTACGTTATAAACCTAAAAATAATAAGTTTTGTGTTATGTTATACAAAAAATTTGACTTGAATCAATAGATCAATAGAGGGGGTAGGAGGGTGGGGTGGGTGGTTTGATTTACTGATTTACTGATTTACTGCTTTAGGGTATGTAAAAACGCAAATTTTTTACGTTATAAACATGAAAAGCATAAAAATTTTAGTAAAAACAAAATGTTTTAAGCAAATAAAACAAAAATAAATTAAAAAATAAATAAAAAATAATAAAAATTTGAAAATAAATTAAAAAATTTAAATTGAAAACAAAAATTAAACACAAAGAATAAATGTAAAATGAAACTTATAATATAAAAATAGCAAACAATATATTTTAGTTGACGTTTATAAAAAGAAAACGAGATTTTGAAAATAGAAATGTCAGTCTGAGGCTAAACAAATGTATACTAACTCAGCAAATCACTGGCTCCAGCACTGGTGCCGGTGCCAACTCTATCTCCTTCTCAGACTCTTTCCCCCATTCTTCCTCCTTCTTCCTTCTTCCTTTTCGTTTTTGCGGGTCTCTGCGGTGATTTTCTTCTCTTCTGACCTCTAAAATTGACTTTCTTGATAAATTTATAAATCTCTTCATGATTTGAGTTCTGGCTGACTTATAAAATTGATGGAGATTTGGACACTAATGATGACTAAAAACTGACTATTATGGGATTCACACCGGCACTCAGCTCCGGTGCCGTTGTCAACTCCGACTCCTCTGACTCTGATTTCGACTCCTTTCTCCACTTCTCTTATGCATTTCGTCCATTTTTTCTCTGGGACCCTCCTTCGGGGGGTCCCCAGACACCCATTACGAACTTATAACCATCATATTCAAGATCTACGGGTTCGATAACATATATAAAGACACCACTACTGTATTACTATACAAATATTTACTAACTCGGCACCACACCGGAGCCAGCACCGGTGCCGGCTCTGAATCCAAATCCGAATCCGAATCCGAATCCGACTCCGGCTCCGGCTCCGAATCCTTTCTCCAAATTTTATCCTTCTACGCGCATTTCAATTTTTAAGGGAGCAGCGCCCCCTACGGGAGGGCGCACGGACACGTAACCTCATCTACGACGAGATTACGTCACCATCTAGCGCGTGGCCAAATTTTAAGACGGTACGATAACCCTAACCCGGGTAGATTTAATAATAATAATAATAATAATAATAATAATAATAATAATAATAATAATAATAATAATAATAATAATAATAATAATAATAATAATAATAATAATAATAATAATTACGATGATCAAATGCACCAGCGTCGAGAAAGTGAAAGTACTCTCACGGAGCGTCTTGACCTTGGGCTACCGATTTTTCGCCGCTACGCCATTTAGGGTGCCTGTGCTGTACCCTACTACTTATATATATATATATATATATATATATATATATATATATATATATATATATATATATATATATATATATATATATATATATATATATATATATATATATATATATATATATATATATATATATGCTTAGTGAGAGAAGCTAAAAAT
>JABUQX010106936.1:0-2500 GCA_015478945.1 Trachelipus rathkii | reverse complement strand
AACCAAAGTTAAAGCAACCGCCGAAATGGGCCACAACATGCTTGGTTGATGTCCAAATTGAGCAATAAATAAGAAGCAATAAAAATTTCACTCGCGCCAGGATCGAACCATCGACCAACAGCGTCCGTTAAGACAATGTACAGGAGGCACTACCACTAGTCCGATCCACCTACCCAGCAAAAAAAGAAGCCATCTCGAACAGTTTTTAATCTCCTGCTTTCGATTATCACTTGCTTTGAAACTCCGGTAATTATTTTAAATCATGGAAGGTGCTGGCGCACACAATATATATATATTATATATATATATATATATATATATATATATATAATATAAATATATAATATAAGTATATATTAATATAATATATATATATATATATATATATAATATATATTATATAACTATATATAATAATATAATAATATATATTTATTTAATATAAGTCACTGCTTTGAAACGCGTAATATTTAAATCAAAAGGAAAGGGCTTGCAACACAATATATATATATAATATATAATAATATACAATATAATATAAATATAATATATATATATCATATATATAATATATAAATTATTAATATATAATATATATAATATATATATAATATACTCTATATATATAATATATATAAGGCATATCGGATCTTTTTTTGTAATTTACTGCTCCGATATCACTGCTTTGAAACTCGGTACTTATTTAAATCGACAGGAGGGTGGTGGAACACCTGCTATATATAATATATATAATTATATATACTATATATATATATATATATATATATATATATATATATATATATATTATATATATATATATATATATATATATATATATATATATTAATATATATATATATAGTATATATATATATATATATATATATATATATATATATATATAATATATATATATAATATATGAGAATAAATATTTTTTGCCGTCTGAAAAAAAAAAAATAATAATTTCCCAAATGTATTTGCGCTTTTTTCAAGCCCACTTCATTTTTTCTACATAGACACCAAAAAAAGTCATTAAAAAAAACGAACAGTTTTTTTTTACTTAAAATTTGGTAACTATACAACTCTGCATATAAAATCCTTAACAGACTGCCGTTTATTTTAAATGCTTTTTGTATTAGATGTGTTCACACGTGATTGCATCGTTTTTACGTCAAAAAAATTTGAAAGACTTTTCAGAGATTGTCCAAAAAAACTTTTAGAAAATAAAATTTGAAATAAAGTGTCTAAATGAAAGTTTTAATACCACACCCAAATAGGAGATTTATGTAAAAAAAGCATTGAAGAATAATTCTTGAATATAAAGATTTTATTGCCAGTTTTGGTGAAAGCCCGCGAAAAAAAAAAAATTTCCCTGCTTCCCCCCCTTAAAAAAAACGGTACAGTTTTTTTTGTTTCCCAAAAAAATAAAGATAAAATTAAATGTTCATCAAAAAAAACATTTTCTTTATCGGTTCAGAAATGTATTTTTTGAAATTTAAGAGCTACATATTATTTCTAAGCTAAGAATAATGAGTATATTATGAAAAACATTTAAAAAGAATAAAAATACGTGTCTATGCTACTCATATACTAATAATTAGTATTTATTTACTCAAGGAAAATAGAACAAAATAACATATAAATAAAATAAGGTAATTATTAGTAGTATTATATATAATATATATAGTATATATATATAATATATATAATATATATATATATTAGGTTATATTAATATATAATATTAATGTATATATATATATATATAATATATATATTATATATTAGTATACTTATAATTAGTATAATATATATTATGCTCGAATTTGCTTCCCTATGCACGCTAATTCACTCTCTATCCCTATCTATATATATTATATATATTATATATATATAGTTTATTATATTATATATATAATATATAAATATATTATTATAGTAATATTATATATAATATATATATATATATATATATAGTTGGTAAGCATAGCTTTGTTGGGTTGTATGTATCTAGTATACAATAATTTAATATAAAAAGAAGCATGATCGCAAATTTGAGAATCCCCGGATGGAGTATATAGTATAATATATTATAAATATATATAGAAGTATTAATAATATATATATATAATGTTAATTATTAATATGATAATATATATATAATATATATATATATATATATATATATATATATATAATATATATATCAATATATATATATATAATTATAAATCTCATATATTAATAATTTTCTCTAAAAAATGTTGTATGTTAAATGTGATCAAAAAGTTTTCTCTATCTGAAAGAAAATCAAAGAAAACGAGAAATCAAAGAAAGTGAAAAATTATGTAAACCTATTTTATCTAATAATACTTTTTCCGTACTTAGAATGTAATTTATATCTCTAATTTATATATATTATATACAACTTATTTTGCAATATAATGTTTCTTTATTAGAATATATTTTTTATAATACTATTTGTCATGTTTTT
>JABUQX010106935.1:62500-71783 GCA_015478945.1 Trachelipus rathkii | reverse complement strand
AAATAGGACCTTTAATCGAGCACGACGACCATAAGCAGAACGCCACGCTAGTGAACAACGCCTCGTCTCTCTCTCTGCTCTCTCTCTCTCTCTTCTCTCGAGTTGCTCTCCTGAGAAATTCCTCTCCTTCTCGCTCTCTCTCGCTCGCTCTTCTCTCTCTCTGTATATATATATATACTTAGTTATTCTTACATAATAATAATATATATATATATTAATAAGAGACAGAATATATCAAATATATAGGTTATTATTAGAATATATATATTTTAATATAAAAAAATAAAATATAATATATATTTAGATAAATTATTTTATAAGTTTATTATATAATTATAATAAATAATAAATATTTTTATATATACTAATAATATATATTCATTATATAGTAAAATAAGTAGTAAGGATCGGCGCACAACATAACCGCTCAAACGAACCCTGCCAGATTTGTCTGCTATAATCTTGGCAACTGAGAATCTCTTAATTTTGCGCACTTTTGCGTAATCTCTTTTTTTTACTATATTTTCTGCCACAATTGAGTTTTTAGGAAATTTGGCCACTTTTTTTAACCGAGTTTATAGGAGACGGCAATTAGCGACCGATTTGCTACGCTAAATCTGGCAACCTAGATCCGTAATTTTGATCTTCTTTTATTAGCATTTTTTGACACTTTGTTAGGGCCTTCTTTGACCTACCACTTATGATGCATTTTTGTAGAAAATTTTTTAGTCCATTTTTCTACGTCTTTTTGTTACTAAATTCAGCGTCAAAACGATCCCATATTCCGGAGGATTTTCGGGTAGAGCACATTTTTTCCATTGACAACGGTAACTAGCCCTTGCACGTCGAAGGCAAGAAAACTGTAAAACGCATTTCTGGTGGGTTTGGAAATTCCAGTCATGTCGGCTAGTGAACTATGGAAAGCCTGCATGCAGCCGCATCCATCGGCCGAGGCCGTCTCGAATCTGTAAAATAGACTAATTATATTTGAATATTACCTTCAATTAATATTTCAGGTCGGTTTTTTTTTAAATTAAAAAAGTTAAATTCCGTTCTTATTTATTTATTTAGTTTTATTTGAAAGATACATATGCCTTTTGTTATAAATTTTTTCAATTTTTTTTTATTAATTTTGTAACAATCCTATTTTTTATCTTAATAATACGTTAAACATACGGTACTTATTTCTAAGCATAGATTTATTTAAATAACCAGTTTTCATTATCATGTCAGTCTAAATGTCAAATGTCTTTTTAATGTAATCTAAACCAGAATCATTCGTGAAATTATGTATAATTTACTTTTAAACTCTTTTGTGTTTAATTTATTTCCTTTATATCTTGTATTTTAAATTTTATTTTTATTTATTTAGTTCGGCTTCATCCTTATAATTTTAACTTTGCTTAAACTTTTTTTTTTTAATAAGTTTTTTATTTTATTTATTAGGTTTAATTATTTTACTTATTTAGAATTCATTCTTTAATAAATGATACGGCTTTAAATGTTTTTTTTTTTTATTTCGAGGAACCTCATTTTAATTCTTTTTCATATCTCAGCTGTATAATTTTTTAACTAAGACTGTTACTTTAATAATATATATTGCATCTCATAAAGCTTAAGTTTTTAATTATATTTAGTTAGGTTTAAATATTTTGGAATCACTTTTTAAATTTCTTTGCTTAATAATAACTTTAAATTGAGGAGAAATTTCTCCATGTTTTCTTTTATGCTTCAATTGGTTTGTTTTCATACCCTAAATCAGTACCCTAAAACAAAAAATCAGTAAATTTAGTTTACGAAGTTAAGCAAGAACATCAATAAACCTCAGCCTAAATCATGTAAAGGCCCAGTAAAATTAAGGTCAATAAGGAACAAAAATGAACCTTTAACCTAATCTTCCTCTGAACACTACATTATATTGAATCTAGTTTGATGCATTGATAGCTAATTTGTATTACTTATTGATTCAATTTCCTATTTATTGTATAAAAGAACATGTTATACTCAAAAACTTATAGTATATTAGTGTAAGCTGTTACTAATATTCTTTAAAAACATTTTTGTTTTTGACAACCCTAAAAATAAAGTATATCTTTATTGTTTAAATAACTAAAGAATGTGTAAAATTTTATAAAATATTCTTCTATCTCCCTTCGCCATATTGAACTAGTCCAATATCAGTTTAACCTCCAAATAATTTTACATTTCAGTAAATCTTTCAATACCTGTCCTCTCCTAGCTCCAGCACTTTTTTTCTATATGAACATTTTCTTTCAATAATCTACGAAACCTTTTCAGTGTATCAACCTAATTGGAAATGCAACTTAAATTGAATATGGTGATCTTATTAAATTCTAAATAGTCATATCAAATTTTTAATCTGAAAATTGTATTTTAACATACTCTAAGATGCAGTAAATCAGTAAATCAGATAATCAAAACTGTATCACGTGCACCTCTCTATCGAATACCCTGCCTTTATTACGATCGAAATTTATTGATCTATTGATCAATGATCTAGTTTAACGGTGCTCTATTCGATGTTCGCAAATCATAATTTTCGTATAACAACATAACGAAAAAACTTGTTATTTATTTTGTTTTGATTCTTTTATTATCGCACTTTGTTGTTGTACTAAGAGAAAAAACTATTCTTTTTTATTGTTTAGTGAGACTTAAAAAAAAATTTACATTTTTTTACATACCACTATTAAGCGATAAAATATTTAAATCATAAATCAAACTGCCGCTCCACAATACCCACTCGCCACCCATGGACCGCTGATCTATTGATTCTACCCTTGATCTTTGAAGTATTCAAGTCATGTAATTTGAATAATATATAAAAACATAAAACTTTTGATTTATTTTTGTTTTGTTTCTTTAAGCATTTTGTTTTTACTAAAAATTTTATTCCTTTATTTGTTTATAACTTATGAGTTTGCATTTTTACATACCACTTTAAGCCGTAATAATCAGTAAATTCAGTGAAATCAACACTGCCTCTCAATATCGCACTCACATACCATCAATCCGTGATCTATTGATCTAATGGCCTCTTATTGATTCGAGTCATATTTTTGTATAATTAGGCAACAAAAACGTTTATTTCACATTTTTGAGTTTTCTTTTCTTCAAGATTTTGTTTTATTAATAAATTTATTCTTTTTTATGTTTATAACTGTATAAAAAATTTGTTCCATTTTTAACTATACCTTAGAGCAGTAAATTTACTAAATCAGTAATTCAAACTGTAACCAGCCATCCTCCTATCCCTTACACTTATGCATCTGAGTTGATCATATTGATCTATTGATACTATTGATCTATTGATTCTATTGATTTCAAAGATCTCACATCATTTTGTAGGCTTTAGTTTTGATTTGTTCTTATCTCATTTTTTGATTAATTTCTCTTTTCTTTAACACTCATTTTGCCTTGTTAAAATTGAATTCTTTATATGTTTATTAAACTTAAAAAAAAGTTGCATTTTTTACACATATTTAAAATGAAAAGAAAATCATATTCAATCAAAACTGTATCCAGAGGCTACGCATACTAATCCCTTCGCATGATCTATCTGAATCTTATTTAATCTATTGATCTAGTTTTGATCCATACTATTTTTTGTATAATATACACATAAACTTTATTATACTTTTTGTTTTTGTTGTTGTTCAAAAACATTTTGTTTTTTACTAAAATATATTTTATTTCTTTTTATACTATAAACCTGAAAAAAATTTGCATTTTTACCATATCCATGCTAAAACACGCAGTAAACTCGTCAAACTCAGTAATCAACCACCATCCACTCTATCCTCCTCCATTCAGTGGATACTATTAGATCCAATTGATTCTATGTAGATAACTCATTAGATAACACATTGATATCATAACGTTCATTTATTTTAGAGAGTATAACATTAAATAACACAAAAACCTTTTATTTATTTTTGTTTTGTTTCTTTACACATTTTGTTTTTTGCTGTGCCTAATCTCTTTTTATGTTTTATTTACTTAAAAATTTGCATTTTTACATATGCCTTGAAAAGCAGTATACATAATCCAGGTATAAAATCAGTAAATCAGTTATAATCAAACCAACAGCAATACAACTCCTTATCCCCTACACATTTACCGTGATCTATTAGATCTAATTATGTATACTACTGATTGCTATTGATTAAAGTCATATTTTGTAAAACATAAACCAAAAACTTTTATTTATTTTTTTTTTGAGTCTTCATCATAAACATTTTTTTGTTTTTACTAAAAAATTTTATTTTCTTTTTTGTTTTATGGAAAAATTATTGGCATTTTTTACTTATAACCTTAAAGCAGTAATTATATCAAGTAATCAGCTAAATCAAACACGTTATTCCAGCTCACCCTCCTCTACCATTGCCATGATCTATCGATCTATTGATTTCTATTGATTCTATATGATCTTATTCTGATGCCCTCATTGATTCACAGATCAGATTTTGTATAATCATAAAATACAAAACTTTGATTCATCTTTTTTGTCTCTTCTTTCCTTTTAAAGCATTTGGCTTTTATATTAAAAAATTATATTACTTTTATGTTTATAAACTTAAAAACATTTGCTCACTTTTACAGCAATACCTGAAAAGTAGATAAGATCAGTAACAAGATAAATCAAACTGTATCCACAGACCACCCCATCCCTAATCCCACTTCCATGAAATCTAATTGATCTATTAGAGATCTATTTGATCTTTGACTTCAATATGTCATTTTGTCTAATATATACACCTAAAACTTTTATTCTATTTTTGTATTTCCACTTTCCTTTTAGCATTTTTGGCTTTTATTAATAAATTTATCTCTTTTTATGTTGATAACGTTTCACAAAAATATTGGCTCATTTTTACTATACCTTAAAGCAGTTAAATCAGTAATATCAGTTTAAATCATAAAAGACTATCCAGGCACCCTCCTCTCCTGAATCTAACATGATCACAATATTGATTTTCTATTGATCTATTTGATCTATAGTATTTACTAATTGATATCAAGTATGATTTTGGTATATATAACACAAAACCTTTTATTTCATTTTTGTCTTCCTTTTTCTTTGAAGTCATTTTTGCTTTTATTTAAAAAATTATTCTTTTTATGTTTATAATTTACAAAAATAAATTTGAGAAAATTTTTATATACGTAAAGCAGTAAAATTCGGTAAATCTTCCAAATACCTGTAATCTCAGCCACCATCTCCTACCCTTAACCATGATGCTATTGGATATCTATGAATACTATGATACTATTGATCTATTGATACTACAAGTCATATTTGTGTATATAATATGATATTATTGATTCCACACGTCATTATTTTGTGTATTAATATAAACAAACTTTTATTTATATTTTATTTTGTATTTTGTTTCTTTAAACATTTTGTTTTACTAAAAAAATTTATTCTTGCAACCAGGCATTAAGAGGTTATAATAATTTTGTATTTTACATTTTCATCTTAACAGCTCTAAAATCAGTAAATCAGTAAATCTATACCATCCACTCTTATCCTCCTATAACCACATTCGTGATCTAATTGATTCAATGATCATCTATTGAGTCATTCGATTCTATTGATTAAAGGTCATAATTTTTGTATATATCATATACACAAAATAAACTTTATATTTATTTTAGTTTGTATTTCTTATAACATTTTTTGTTATTTTGTTACCTAAAAAGTTATGTAACTTTTTATGTTAAAAGACTTAAAAATTTGCATTTTACAATACCATTAATAAATCCAGATATAATCAGTAAACCAGTAACTTAGATAAATCAGTAAAATTCAGTAAATTCATAACCTACCCACTCTATCCTTTCCTACCTTCATTCGTAGATCTCATCTATTGATACTAAAGATTATGATACTATGATCTAATTAGATTGCTTATTTGATCTATTTGATTAAGTCAAACTTCGTTGTAAACATAACCAAAAACTTTTATCTTATTTTGTTTTGTTTCTTTTAACTTTTTCTTTCTTTATTAAAATTTATTCTTATATGTGCATCGTCTCATTCAAGCCTCTTTGCTACATACCCTAAAACAAAAAATCAGTAAAATCAGTAAATCAAACTGTATCCAGTCACTGCCTCAGCTATCCCTTTAACCATGATCTAACTTGATCTAATTGATTCTACTTGACCTATTGATTCAAGTCATAATTTTGTATAACATAAACAAAAACTTTTATCATTTTTGTTTCTTCCTTTAGCATTTTGTCTTTTACTTAAATAACATTTTTCTTTTTATTTTATAACTTAAAAAACTTTGCATTTTACATACCTTAAAGCATAAAATCAGTTAGCTCAGGGTAAATCAACTGACCTTGTATCGCAGACCTCACGCCCTCGCTTACCTGCTTGCCCATGATCCTATTGATCTATTGATCCTTGCATCTATTGATTCAACGTCATATTTTGTAATAATATAACACATGAAAACTTATTATTTATTTTTGCTGTTTCTTCCCACTTTAAACGCATGTTTGCCTTTTATTAAAATTTATTGTTTAAGTTATAAATACAACTTAAAAAATTGCACAATTTTTACATACTTAAAGCAAGTAAAATCAATAAAAATCAGTAAACATCAAACTGTATCCAGCCTACCCTCCGCGAGCTATAGAATACCCTTCAAAATGATCTATATATACATGATATTAGATACTATTGATTACTATTTTGGTCTGATTGATTTCAAGTCATTATCTGTCTATAATAATATGACACAAAACTTATTATTCACATTTTGTTTTCTTTCTTAAGCCCATTTTGCTTTTATCTGTGAAAAGCAAAAAGTTGTCTACTTTTTATGTCTATAACTTAAAAAAATTTGGCATGTTTTACATATATTTACGACTTATGCAGACAGCTAAACTTTCAAGTAATACAAAACACCCTGTAATCTCAGCCACCCTCCTTATGTCACTTTTCCAACATGTAGACTATTTGAGATTAACTATTTAATGGCTGTTATATGATCTATTGATTATTGGAATAAACACACGTCTCATAATTTTGTATAATATAATAAGAAAAGTGACAAAATTTTAGATTTATTTTTGCTTATGTTTATTTGTATAATTCATATTTTTGTTTTTAAATCATATTACTTACAAAAAAACTTATTCTTTTTTATGTTTATCAACCGAAAAAACTTTGAAAATTTTTAACAATACCTTAAAGTCAAGTAAATATCAGTTAAAATCAGATTAAAAGTTCAGGATAAATAGCAGTAATAAATCAGTAAAAATCCAACACGTATCATTTGTTCCCCAACCACACAACACGCTCGTTATACACTTTGTTAACCATGGATGAATCTAATTAGATCTATGTGATTCTATTTGATTGAAGTCAATTTTGTATAACTTAACACAAACACTTTTATTTATTTTTGTTTGTTGCTTGCGTTATAAACATTATAATGTTTTTACTAAATAAAAGTAATTCTGTATTTATACTGATATTATAATTTAAAAAGAAAAGTGTTGCATTTTTTGTCTTACCATACCTTACAGCAGCTAACAGTAACAGTAAATCAAAACACCCATCCCACCCCCCCTCTACCCTTCCATGATCTATTGTCATTAGATTACAACGTCCATCAGTTTTTTATAGATAATACATTACGCAGAAGAAAACTCTTTAAATTTATTATTTGTTTTGTTTCTTTCAAACATTTTGTTTTACTAAAATTTATATTTTTCTTTTATTGTTTATAAACTTATACAAAATTATATTGCAGCATGACAATTACACTTTTCTCAGATATAAATTAAGTAAATTCAACCACTGCGCTCGCCCAGCCACCTTCCTACCCTTCCATGATCTATTGATCTATTGATGTCTATTGATGCAAGTTCTTATCTTTGTATAATGTCACCAGAAAAACATTTATCTCTGTATTTTTGTCAGTTTATCTTTCCTTATGAGAGTCATTTTGCTTATTAACATATCAAAAGAATAGTTATTTTGAGTAAGGTAAAACTAAATTTGTTTAAAAAAAAACCAACAAAATAATAAATTAAAAGTATCTTGTGTTATGTTAAACAAATACTGAAAATTTAATCCAATAGATCCGGAATAAGAATCATATAGAAATATCAATAGAATCAATTAGATCATGGCAAGGGTAAGGAAGGTGTGACTGGACTACATGTTTATATTTACTGAGATTTATCTGATTTAACTTAGCATTAGAGTATGTATAAAACATATTATCATTATACAATTTTAAAAAAATATTGAATCTTGAAAGATATGACTTGACTCAAAGATCAATAGATCAAATTTATTGACAAAATTCTTGGGTAGGAGGATGGCTGGAGACAGTTTGATTTACTGATGTACTGAATTTACTGTTTTAGGTATTGTAAAAAAATGCATTTATTTTTTTTAAGTTATATATATATAAAATGAATAACCTAATTTTTTAGTAAAAATAAACAATAATGTTTAAAGAAAAAACCAAAATAAATTATAATAAGTTTATTTTTGTGTTATTGTTAAATTAACAAACATATGACTTGAATCAATCGAATTAATATAGATCAATAGATTCAATTAGATTCATGGAAGGATATGCGATAGTGGACTAAAGTTTCTTTTCACTCTACATTTATCTAATAGCTTTTTAAATTTAGGTTTCATTAATTTACTGATTTACTGCTTAATACTGATTATTACTTGATTTAACTGAATTTTACTATAGATTATTACTGATTTTAAAACTGCTTTAGGGTATTGTAATAAAAATGCAAATTTTTTTTAAAGTTACTTAAACATATAAAAAGAATAATCTTATTATATTAGTTTCTTTTAAATAAAAAAAGACAAATAAAATTTAAAAAGTAATTTAAAAAATTAAAATTTTAAGCAAAATTAAAAGATCAGTAAAAAAAAAAAAATATTTAAAGATTGATAAAATAAATATAATTTAAAATAAGTAAATATTATTAAATCAATAATATATATATATAAAAACATTAAGTACACATATTAATTATAATTTTGTTAATTAACAATTAAAAAATAAGCCACAATAACAATTTCAAACCAATAGACTATAAACATTCATTTAAATAAGTAAAATATTAAATATACAATAAATAAAAAATTAAACACCATAAATGTATAAAAAAAAATTTAAACACAAGAGGAAAGTAATAATTTATATAAGTAAAATTAAATAAATAATACTAAAATATAAATTTTCAACTAATTCAAATGAAC
>JABUQX010106935.1:20000-27500 GCA_015478945.1 Trachelipus rathkii | reverse complement strand
TTGTTTTTTTTGCTGATATTCCTGGATCACTTAAGTGAGAAAATGGATCCGATTGTATTGGTATAACGTATAAGCGAGACTGTTTTTGTAAGCAATGGCAAAACATTATTTTTTGATAAAAATAAGGATCGAACGAGTGATATATATATATATACGATATATATATACTATATAACAATATATAATTATATATATATATATTATATTATTATAGTATATATATATATTATAAATATATATATATATATATATATATAGTTATTATATATATATTATTATATATATATATATTTCATATATATATATATTATATAATAAATATATATATAGATATAATATATATATATATATATATATATATATATATATATATATATATATATATAAATATATATATATATATATATATATATATATATATATATATACTATAATATATATATATATATATTACTATATATAATATATATACTATATAATATATATATATCTTATATATATATATATATATAATATATTGACATTTATAAGTGGTGACTCCGTTAATATTTAGGTTAGCTTAATTTTGGGTTAAGTTGGTTAGGTTAGGTGTAGGTTAGGTTTAGGTTAGGTTTTACCCCAAAAATTTAATGTATTTACCCTAAAATTATTAAATAACGATACATTAATTATTGCATTTTGCTCCTGGATTCAACCACTTATAAATAGCCCATATAATATATATATATATAGTATATATAAGTATATTATATATATTTAATAATATATATATATATATATATATATATATATATATATATATATAGTCATATAATAATAAATATATATATATTATAAATATAACTATATCCAGTGACTTCGTAGGTTCAATAATATGATAATCAGTATGCGAAATAACATTTTTTTATATGTAAATACGGGGAGAATCGATTAAAATATTTAAATATCGGAACCTCGATTAATATATTAATGTTCTTATTCATTTAAAAGCTATTTTAAAATTGTAAAATGTATTCGTTAAAAAAGTCTTCGAATATTATTATATATTAATTATATATTAAATATGAATAAAAATGTCATTACAAGTAGTGGAAAATGGAGGAAAAAAATAATCCAACAGTATTGTAAAAATTGAACATAATAGATTGTTATAATTTTTATTGCATAGTTTGTCGCAATTACAAAAAAAAATAATTAAAAATTACCGTGTTATTGCACGCTTCGTTTCGCCCCACGACTTAATCGTTATATATATAATTTTTTTGTAATTTCAGATAATTATTTATTTTTGTTTCGAGCATCTTTCTTTTATAACTTTTTTTTTTTAGAAATTTAGCAACATAATCTGGCAACGTTATTTTAGAAACTGCCATTGAATTTTTCGTCGATAATTGTTTGTCTATCAAGGTTTGCAAAAATAGACTGTATATTCTAGGGCTCTAGGGTCTTAAGAATAAACTATGGTTCATAAGAACCCCTTTCCAGGGACCATTATGATTATGGGTCTTTCAACCCCATTCTAGTGACCCCTTTATGAATTATGATTTTATAACCCCCCCCCCCCTCCTAGGATATTTATAAGCGGAATCAAAGCTTGGTCACATAACATTATTTAGCTTTGATGTTCAAAGATTACAGAACTCCAATAATAAATGATTATAATAAGTATGTAAACAGGAATTGTTGTAGCAAAACTTGACAGTAATTTGTCTTACTAATGAAGCATTTTTATATTAAATTATATTATTATATACCTTTCCTTGATATGAAATTCTATTTTAAGATAATAACATAATATTCTTAAGTGTATTAAACTTAACGTTATTTTTAAAAGTAGGAATTTATTTTTTTTTGGAAAAATATCTAAAACATTATATAAATGAAATATAAATATATTTATATTCGAATATATAATAATCAGAACTGGGCACCGCACACACAAACAAGGTCCACACCACCACCTATGCACATTTTATGGAAATTCGCACAGCACCTCGATCCGAACCTCCACATCCTATATATATATACTGTATATATATATATATATATACATTGTACTATATATATATATATATATATATATATATATATATATAATAGTATATAATATAATATATATATGATATATAGTATATATATATATATATATATATATATATAGTTTAAGCGCTTGTACTTATTAATTAATAACAATTATAATTAAAAAAAAAAAATCCATAAACTATAGGGTTAATCCACATGAAAAGTTCCAACGCTGGATGCTTAACCATTTTCAAAGTTTATATTTCGCACACTGCTAAACATATACACTGACAGTTCAAAACAACTACAACAAAAAATTTATTTTATTTTATAGTGCTTTGAACACGGTGATTTATTTAGTATTTTTTATTTTTTGAATTTAATAGGTGAGCCTTAAATTAATCTTACATTTTGGAGTATTTCCTAAGAAAAATTCTCACGTATTGCTCACATTATTTGGTAACATTTTGGTAGCTAAACTTACCTTCTAAAAATATTTCTTCAACATAAATTTTATGTCAAAGTTTTTATCAAAATCGTTGAAAATGTCATTTTTGGTGTGATTTTTAGGGAAGGCAACTTCTGTAAAGTCTGAAATTTATTGGAAAGTACAGCTATAACACTGGTTTAATCTATAAGAAAAAAAATTGAACGTTGAGACTTGTGCACTGGGGTTTCCTGCAGGGTTTTCCAAAACGACTTAAGAAAATTGACAATGTTAAAGCTGAATATCTCTGGTGGGCAAATTTATAAAAGTCTGAAGTTTATACACATTGAAGTACCCAACTAAGCAACTTCTTATAAATAAACTATACTAACATAATACGTCTATATATTAGTTTAAGAGATACATTCTTGCAAATCTCATAATATATATATATATATATATATATATATATATATTATTCTATAAAATATATATATTAATGTATGCTTTGATTAAAATGTAAACAGAATATATATATAATATACTATAACTACCTAAGTTATATATATACTATAAGCGCGATATATAAATTACTAGTATTAGTTATATATATATATTGAATACAAATTTTCTCTGGAAAATTATAGTATTAATTATGCTTTGATTGTTGATTAAAATGCAACCAGACATTATATAGTTATATGGTACCACTGAAAAATGTGCTTAGAACAGTTAGCCCTTTAGGGAAAGTTTCAAATTCTAATTCAAATTTTAGGGAAATTTGTGGAAATGAAATTTGGAGAAAATTTTATTAATTCATCCTAGCTATGTATGAAATTGAAGGAAAAAGGTATTATTGAGTGTTCTAAAACTTTAAATTTGAGCCAATACATACAAAAAATCTATCACAGAAAAAGACGTGTTCTAAGTAAAAAAATTGATTTTTTCTTTCATTAAATAATATAAATACAAACTTTTTTATTGGTTTGTATAATTTTGGCAATTTTTTTTTTATTTTTGATTTTTTTATGAAAACGAGTGAAAAAATTACATTGTTTTAATTTTTTATTTCAAATTTTATGTTGTTTTGATCAAATTTCTTATTGTGTCAAACTATCATGAATATATAAAGGTTTAACAGTATGCAAAATATAAATTGTTTTAAAAATGGATTGGCAACTAATCTTTTTCTTCATATGGATTAACTCCCGATAACAAAATATAAATAGCTAATCAGTTAATAAATACAAGAAAATAAATTAATAATTAATTTAAGTCTTCTTCTCCTCAGTCTACAAATTCAGGAAGTTTTCAGTCTTTTAATAAAAAAACAAATAATTAGAAGATCTCAGGTATCAGACTGAACCTTTTAGATTTAAATATGTCTGGCCCCATGTTCAACATTCTCTCAACAGCACCAGAACTGGGAAGAAGGTTGCCATATTTAGCTAATTTCGTTAACTAATTTCATAATTAAAATCTTAATTCTCACAGGGTATTTTTACTTAATTTTTTCCTTTTTATTCTCTAAGTGTATGGACAAGTGTGCGGAGCATTTCACAACCTACACACACGTGCAAACTCACAATTCTGAGAGGTTGTCGCACCTCCGCACGCAAAAATGAATAATCACACGAACACGCGAAAGTCCAGCTCTGATTAATTATATTATAATATAGTCTAAATTACTACTTTGAGAGACATATTGTTTTATTATTATTATTATTATTATTATTATTATTATTATTATTATTATTATTATTATTATTATTATTATTATTATTATTATTATTATTATTATTATTAATATTATTATTCATTATTATTATTATTATTATTATTATTATTATTATTATTATATTATTATTATTATTATTCCAAATAATTCTTTATTTTCATATGAAAATTTATTAAGGACTATTCTAGAATAAAATGAAGTTAAAGCCTTTAATATTATACCAATATTTCACCTGTATACTTCAGGCATGATCACGGTTAACTAACTATTTATAATGCAGTTTACAAATAATTAAACTTGAAAATATAAAAAAATCTAAAAAAATTTATAATAATTGTGAAGTTTCAAAAATAATTTCAATGAAATATTAAAAAAAGCTTACATTATTATGCAAATACAACTATTATTATCATGGATACTATGTGTACCTACAAAACACTTAAATATTCAGAAAAACATTTCAAACATTCATTCATTTCGATTAACATGATTTGCACGTTATGTATTGGCTGTAAAGTTTTTTCAATACAAAACGAGAGTCCGTTCGCCTACTTGAGCAAAGTAGGTTGATTCAATTGTCACACCCCATTGAAAGAAACCTAAAGCGAATTTTAAAATCAAGCAATGTCAATCTTGTAGAAGAGGGGTCAATGTTGTGTTCTGTCGTGTAATGCTTCCATATTTTATTGCTTTTATACCTGTGTTGATAATTCTGGTTCTTAAAGTGTCGAGTTCTGTGTATCCCACATAAAGAGGAATTTGACATGCCTACCTATCTTTCTGCCAAATAGGTGATAAAATGATACAACAACATTACTATCTGTAATCGCTCCGCTATTTCACATGAACAAGGAATACTAAAAATAATGGAGGCACTCGTCTAAAACTCAGTTACCGTCGAGGTATTCGTATTTTACGATTACTACATCCTCTTTTCTGGAACTATTTATACCCATGTTGAACCCTTGACAAGATTATTTTAAACATTTTTGTTTCCTTCTCGGGAAAAGTTTATTCAAATTTAATGATTTAAAGGAAAAAGTTTGATGCTTCGCCTTTCCATGTCACAGTGCGATCTCATTTAACAAGAAGAGATGATAAGAAATAAAACGAACAAATCTAATAACTAATGCCACCCCCTCAATTTTAAAATAGAAAAAACGTTATTAAAGCAGATATAATAGCATTTTAACTTCAATAAAAATTCACTATTACATTGGAAAAGCAGATAACCTTTTTCTGTTAAAATCTCATCTAAATTTGTAAACTGCATTATAAATTAGTTAGTTAACCGAGATCATGCCTGAAGATTCGGCGAAAATATTTGGATATAAAGAGTTAAAGTGTTAACTTCTTTAGTCCTAATAAATTTTCTTCTGGAAATAAAGAATTATTTAGAAAGAATAGAATAGTAATTTATTATATTAGATTATATTATATATATTATATTATTATTATTATTAATAATTATTCATTATTATTATTATTATGTATATTATTATTATTATTATTATTAATAATTATTATTTATTAATTATAATATTATTATTATTATTAATTATTATTATTATTAGTTACTTATTATTCATTATTATTTAATAAGTAAATTCAATGAATAAAACAAAATCATTTTATCTCTTACACATGATTACATAAATCTAGTAATAGAAATTTCAGGCTATACATATTCAACTAAATATTGTAATTTTTAAATCGATTACATTTAAAAATAATTTCAGGAGTAATGCTTTTCTAAGTGAGAAGATCGGGAAATTCGCTTCTTGTGAATAGCGAGGCTGGAACGCCCCTTTGTTCTTAGCCCTTGGACAAATCTAGTTTTAAGATATTAAAAAATGTTCTTTTAAAAAAAGGGTGTATGGGGAGCAATACCATAGACATAGGTATATGAATGACCAGGGACGGGAAGCGATTGACAGGATGTAGGACACTTCCTGCGTACATATCATACAAATATAATATACTACAGCTAGTCTAAACTCGAGTACATATATATATACAAATATCAATTAACACTTCATTTCTTCTTTTAAAAAGTTTGTTCATACCATCACCATCTTTTACATGTAGACTTAAGTACATTTCATGCTCAAATGTCTACGCATTTTCGAATTAATATTTACACACACACACATGCACACACACACACACAACACACACACACACACACACACACACATACACACACACACACACACACGCGCGCGCGCGCGCGCGCAACCACACGTACACGAACACATTCACAAACACATACATAGAGTATGAAAGATTTTCATGTTTAATTAGTGTTACAGTAAACTATAGTCGGTAGCAAATTCGTGGATCACTTTCTGAATTTTTCCCCCCCCTTTTTTTCGTAAAAAAAAAAAAAAAGGAAAAATGCCTCTTTAACAAAAAAAAAAATTCGACGGATTATATTATTGTTTTGTAATCCTTTTTCATTTTTTTCGTTTCTTAATTTTATCTTAAATATTTTATTTACGCATTTTAAATTTGAATTTAATTTAAATTTATTTGAATTTTTGTACAATTTATATTATTATTATTATTATTATTATTATTATTATTATTATTATTATTATTTTATTATTATTATGATAATTATGATATTATATTATTAAATATATTTATTCTCTTTCTCTTCTCTCATCGTCTCTCTCTCGGCCTCTCGCTCTCGCTCTCTCTCTCTCTCTCTCTCTCTCTCTCTTCTCTCTCTCTCTCTCTCTCTCTCTCTGCTCTCTCTCTCTCTCTCTCTCCATATGTTTACTTTAGAGTTTCAAAAAAAATATTGACGAATCAGTCACTAGAATTGACATGCATATAATAAATTTTTATATATAGTAATATATATAGTTCATTAATTATATATATATATATATATATAATATATATAGTATATATATATATATATAATAGTATATATATATTATATATATATATATGATAAGGTTGTGAAAAAGAACGTTTTTTTTTAATGTTATTTTTTTTAAAACAAAAAATGTTTTTTTTTTGTTTTTTTTTAAATACCATATGGAAATATGAAATATGCAAAAGATGTTTTAAATTATACAGTAGTACCAATACCCCTTCTAGGCCTAAATATTGACTATTAATACGGATTTTATATATATTATAATATAATATATTATACTAATATATATATATATATATATACTATATATATATATATATAGATATAGTATATATATTATATCAAAAAAAAAGGATGGTATAACAGGTGCGTTTGGAGGTAATATGTTCGGAGAGAAAATGAGTAATGGCTAGGGAAGGGATG
>JABUQX010106935.1:0-15000 GCA_015478945.1 Trachelipus rathkii | reverse complement strand
AGGTTATTTTTAATGACTCAAAAACTCAGTTCCTTCATCTTTCTACCAGACTTAATCTTTCACACAACTATAAAATCTTTATCGAACACACACAACTCAAACCTTTGTACGTCCTTAATATTCTTGGTGTTTCTTTTCCTTGTGACCTTAATTGGAAGGATCACATACTCTCTCTCTCTCTCTCTCTCTCCTCTCTCTCTCTCTCTCTTCTCTCTCTCTCTTCTTCTCTCTGCTTCTCTCTCTTCTTCTCTCTCTCTCTCTCTCTTCTCATCTCGTCTGGGTTTCTTTTTTCTGCGTGACTTAAGTTGGGTAAATCACCATTATTTTCCTTTGCTAAACAGTTGTAAGAGATAGGTGCATTCACCCTCTGTATGAGTGCGCTCAAATCTGAGGTGGTCCACCCACACGTGTCCTTCTTGAAAAGGTGGGCGTCTTGGGGTTTTTCGTATTATACAACTCTCTCTCTGCTCTCCACTAACTCTCCGGTCTGCTTTCTGAACTCTTTCTGAACCCTCAGCGCTACCTACTCCTGAGAAAGCTCGATCGACACTGCCTTTGCTGCCACAGTTTCATCATTTCTCTATCCTAACTCTGTTGACCCCATACTTAAGCAGCTATCCTGCTCAGATTTCTTATTATAATGTCTCCATTAGGTAACATTTCGGAACAAACTCCCTATCTATTTTTAGCAACTACCTCTTGAGACACTTTGAAAAACGCGTGTATCGGGGCATGTCAGCCTTAAGCCTTTAGACCTTGTGAATCCCCCAAGTTATGGTGGAATAGGTGATCGGCCTCATGCCTTTGCGCCATCAGAAGTATATATATATATATATATAATATATATATTATAAGTATATAGTATATATATTATAATTATATATTATAATGATATATATATATATATATATATATATTATATTATATATATATATATATTAGTGTTCCTTTGAAGATTTTTTTTTTACGTTTGGAACCAGAGTATTACCTGTAGTAAAAGATTAAAGAAAATAAAGGAATCTCATCCCTCTCTCTCTCTCTCTCTCTCTCTCTCTCTCTCTCTCTCTCTCTCTCTCTCTCTCTCTTCTTCAAAAGCTTTGGTTTGAATGTAAAAACACATTGGTGAATCGATTTTTTGAATAATTGTATAAGTAAATGTTTGTATGTATTTGCTTATGTATGTTTATAAATATATTATACATACAGGCATATTTACCTTAGCATGAATGTATATTGGTGTAAATATATTAAATATGCGTGTATACATTTTTTGTTTTTAAGTATGTTATGTGTCGAATAACTGTGCACATATGTTTTTAAACATTTGTAGTATAATATGATTATATTATAATATATACTATATCATATATATACATAGACATATTTATCCATATATATATATATTACTATATACTATATAATATATATATCATATAAATAATAATATATTGTATATATATAGCTATATATAGTTATATATATATATAATATAATTATATATATATATATATTATATATAATATACTATATATATTATATATATATCATACTATATATATATATATATATATATATATTATATATATATCTTAATAACATCACCTTTCATCCATATTTCATATACACATATTTATATTCCACATCCCTCTTCTAGCCAACATCTTACAGACATCCCTATCCCTTATATCCCTATGTGTCGGGGAGAAGAATTGCCCAACATGTGATGTCCTGCGGTGTCGTCAGAAGAGACGACTAAAAGGGACGGTTATACTGGGTTTGCGCTGCCACTATCACTTATCTTTTGCCAGGAATACTAATTGCATGCCTCGGAGAAGAGTCAGTTATCGCCGTAAGCGCTTTCTGTCATTTGCCAAAAATGTGTGAATCGCAGATGGGTACATGGAGATGTCAGAGGAATAAATATTAAGAAGAAGAGAGGAGAGGTAATAAATGTATTTAGAAAAGGCAAATTTGATTTACTCGCTGTGACTGAAACAAAGATGAAAGGAAACCGGTAAAATGAGTGGGGTTGGTGTAAATACTAGTTATGTGCATGGTGGGGAATAGGAATGAAGGGAGAGAAAAGAGTTTGTCAATTTTCTGATTAGTCGACTGGTACAAGAGCTGTGGATAGATTTTGGGGTGTGAGTACTTGAATTCTAGATGCTGCTTCAAATTTTAGGTTTGAAAAGGTCAAGGTATCTGTTGTTGTGACATATGGTCATCTGAGGGTAATGTTGATTGAAGAGGTCACGATTTTCTGGGATAATCTGAATCATGTTTTTTTGATTGGGGGTGAGTAGGAGTTTTAGATGATTGTATTGAGGGTACCTAAATCAGATTTGGATAGGTCCCCGATAGATCCCACGCCACAACAAGTGAATCAAAAAGGGGGTTTGATATAATAGGGGCATTTGGGGATGTTCGGGAGAGAAAATGAGAACTAGTAGGAGGTGATTGATTTCTGTGTGAGGAGAGAGTATGTGTGTAAGTAATCTTTCTGTTAAAACACTCTGTGAAATTTGATATCCTTGACATGTAACCACGATGTTTTCGAGACTTCGGGAGTAATGATTGTTGAATAGCTTTCAAAGCTATATCCTGATTATACTTAAAGTATTATGTAAAAATGTAAGTTAGCCGATTAGCTTGGATGGACAGAGGAAGGTGATAAGGAAGGAACGGGTAGTGAGTGAGAAGAGTAAGAAGTTAATCGAACAAGGTAATAAGGATAAGTATTTAGCAGCGCAAAAAGTAAATTCATTTGAGACTTAATAATATTTTAAAGCTGAACAAATCTGGAAGAAATGAAGGAAAAGCAGGTTTTAGTAGTGCAAAAGAGTATGTGGGATGTGCTAAGGTAGAAAATCAAGAACTGTTAACAGTGAGTGCTTGGAAATTGAAGAGGTATGCAAAGCGCGCGTTTAAGAAATAAAAGAGAAACGTAGGTTGAAGTGTACATAACCAATTGATGACGGTTCCAAAAGAAAGTGTTTTGGCATTATCATAAGGGAAGAAAAGAAAGGAATACTAAAAGATGCATACGTAAGCGAAAAAAAGAGGCAAATTGAACAGTTTGGCAGGAGGGTGAATGGACTTACAGGCAATAGGAAGCTCTTTTTGAAGGAAGCGCGAAAGGTCAATAATGAGAATAAGGGGAATCTGCTTAGATAATGAATAGGGATGGTGCTTCGAAAATCTGTATGAATAATGACGGACGTGTTGGAGGGAACACTTCGAAAATCGACATAACATTGGCAGTAATGAATACGGTGATAGTGAATGGTGTGAGTTTGATGGTGCAAGAGGAATAGTATTGGGATGGATGCCGGAATCGTCCAGGGGTAATGGGTAATGTGAAAAAGTTGAAGAATGGACATATTTGTAGAAATAGGTGAAATGATCAAGAACGGAGCGGGATGGTGATTGATTAGATTTGGAAGTTGTGTGTAACAGAGCGTTTTATGGAGGATAGTTCCGAGGGATTGGTGCAGGAGAGCAGTAATAGTACCTATATAAGGGTCAAGGGGGGATTAAAAGGCTAACGCTGAAGAATTGTAGGCGGAATTGCCTTTATAGAGATGGGGATGCAAAACATATGAGTATTTTGGTAGAAGAGTGCGACGAGTGATTGAAACACGTTAGTGAATAACTACAAGCGTTTAGCCAGAAGAAAAAAAATATATGTAGCTCAAATCTACATTGGAACAAAATGATTGAGAAAAATGAGAGAGAAGAAGAATAAATGTATTTAGTTTTATGTATTTGCAAACAGGGCGTTATAGTATTATAGCTATTATCTTAATTTATGGTGTTGGTCGTAGGCTTCTGATCGGAATCAAAAGTATGTATGATGAGTGAAGCGTGTGTGTGAAAGAATAAATAGAAGCGAAAGTGATTGGTTTAATCATTAATAGGAGTGAAGGCAGGGATGTGTTGATGTCTTCTTGATTATTCAATTTGTATATGGATGGGTTGATGAAATAATTATATAGAGGTGGGAATGGCAAGGGATGGTGTTAGAATGATGAAAAATGAAAAGAGATGGAGGGTGCGCCTACCGTACTTTATTATAGGCGGATTGATGGTTTTGTGCTGCGCGAATCTGAAGAGAGTTTGAAGGATGGTTGGGTAGAGAGATTTGGCAGGGTGCCGTGTAAAAAGATGGGGTTTAGAAAATCAAACCGTACATGTGAGTAAGGTTGATGGTTGGTGAGTGAGAGGACAGATCCTCGGTGTGAAGCATGTTGAGATGTGAGCAACTGGAACAAGTATATTTGAGTTTAAATATTTAGGATGTATATGTTGGATGAAAAGGGAACGGATGATGCAAAGTGTAGTAGGAAAGTTCGATGAATGGCAGAAAGGTGGCTGGTGCAAAGAAATCCGTCTGGTGGATCGGTAAAGGATAGTCTTTGATGTGAGGCTAGAGAGTCCTAATGAGGTATGTTGTTACCTTGTGGTAAGCAGTAGTAGTGAGACTCATGGTCTGGAGATAGAGGTATAGATCTAACAGTACAAAGTGTTCAGAATACAATTTTAGGAGGTGTTAAGTGTTAAGAAGAGCATAAAAAATGAGGAATAAATGAGGAATGAACGTCATAAAGAGTTTGTGTGGGTTGAAGAAAGAGGTAAATAAGAGTAAAATGAAATGAGCATCAAAGGTTGACGTCATTTGAAAAGGTGTGAATGAGCCTCAGTAGATTTAAGCCCTTAGACTTAGAGGCTTGCTTAGTTAGAGGAATAATGTGATCTTATCGAGGAAGATCAAGAGGAAAGGAAGTCTCAAGTATATTGAGATATTATTTATAGAAGATTATCATGTAGTGCTGGTGTTTTAAATGGTTATTTTTTGTGGTTAATTAGGCGGGTAGTTTTGTAAGGAGTCGATGATGGGGTACTCAGATTCCAATTTCCAGCCGCGATTCCGATCCGATACCAGTACAAAAGTGCCCGATTGCCGATTCCGATATCCTCGATCTCCGAGTTCCGATTCTTCTCTCTCTCTCTTTACCTCTTCTTTCTTCTCTAGTAATATTATATTAATATATTCATATAGTATATAATATATATAGTACTATATATATATATATATATATTTTAATATTAATCCTCCATTAATATAGTATATTATATACAATATATTATATATAATATATATATATATAATTTAATATAGATATTATTATATATATATATATAATATATATATATATATATTATAATATTATATATATAGTAATACATCATATAGTATATTATAAATGAAGGATTATATACTATTCATATATATATATATATATTAATATATATATATTATATGATATATATATAATATATATATGAATATATATATATATATATATATGTATATAAAAAGCAGGAAGCATAAATCATATCTAAAGATCATATGTCTTTCACCAGCTAGGTAAGGCTGGGTAGTTTCTTATATTGCCGACTTTTGTACATTAATTCTTATCGCTTTATCTTTTCCGATGCATGACACGCTTCTTACCCCCAGTTCTTGGGAAAAAGAGGTGGATAAAGAAAGAAAGATATATATATATATATATTAATATATATATATATATACTATTAATTACTATATATATATATATATTATTTATAATATATTTATTAATAGATATTATATATTATTATATTATATATAAATTATAATCCTTAAATTATCCTAGCTCTCTTTATATCAATTATATATACACATATATTAATATGTACTATTATTAAAGTTACTCTTTCTCTATTTTAATTTATTGTACAAACACTTTTGTCTCGCTTTGAGAGGGGTAGTGGTGCGTACAGCCTTCCATTACATCTTCCACCAACCCCTACAATCTCGCCTCACCCACCCTCCCACCCTCCATATCCCTCGCCAACATCCATTACCCTCGTTCCTCCCCCTAATCCCGCCTCCTCGCAACATACTCTTATATATATTCCTAATACAATTCCACTACCGTTCTTATGGTCATCCCCCTTCCTTCCTTCTAATCTCCCTCGAATCACCAAAAATATAAATAACTTACTCACCTTCTTTGCTCCTCCTTCTCACAAATCCAAACTACCATACTTAACTTCTTTCTCCGCTATTCCCACAGACCATTCGCTCCAATCCAACCTCTCCCTCACCACCCTTTCCTAATCCTCTCCCTTCTGCTATAACCCTCACTCAAAGACCGCTCTCACCCCTTCATCCAATACTTACTAAACTTTCCATAGGACTGGCATTCACGCCCAGTTTCACACCAATACATCACCGTTGTGTACACAGATTTTTCAAAATACTTATCTTAACTTTTTGTGACAGATCCCCCTTTGTTACCTACTTCTCTGCAAACACACTTTAGCCCACCTTAATTTAAACTATTTTATGTTCTATCTTCCTCCTTTTTAGCCTCATCCCCATACGTTACCCAATTCTCCGTAATATCGTAAAAATCTTTTACTTCTTCCATTACATACCACTCTCTATACTCTAAACTCTCCCTCACCCCTCCTCTCTTTTTCCTCCTTCAAACACTAACCTTTACTTACCTCGATTATTTGTCTAGCCCCTTATGTGATCACACTATTACTCTCATATTACCTTACCCAAATTAACCTCAGCCCTTACCGCGTTCTTACGAGCCACTAGTCGCAGTAGTCGATCCGTATCAGATAAACTAAGTCACCATGTGATTTTCATACTCTCGCCTGTATCTATCATTCTCCGTTTCATCAAATTCCACCCCCCTCCCCTCCACTCACCATCCTACTACATGACACTCTCATAACAAATTGAATAGGCTCACACGGCGACCATTCACACACCCCTGCCTCAATGCCACACATTCGTCTCACCTCAAACATCTCACTCTCACTTACTAGCGACTCCACACACTCTCTAATCATATTCCTTATAAAAAGCCTGAATACCTCGTTTTTTAGTATATATAACCTAAATTACCGCGCCATACCCATTTTCCTCCAACCCTTCCACATTCACCCTACTATTCACTCTATTCATATTACTTTCTCTAATCTAAAACACATCCATCACGTTATCCCTTTCCTCTCAATACTTTTATCTCCACATGACACTTTTAGTGTCTAGAACACTTGGTACACACACCTACTTCTCCCCTCTTAAATCCTCCTTGTTATACTCGTCACTAATCTCCCCATCCGTTAAACTCTCTTATCTCTCAATCAGTATTACATTCGCGTACACGTTTCCCATACCACACTCTAGAACGGCAGTAAATACTCGTCTAGATTCACATTCATCCGTATTCCCCGGTTCCCCTTATACAGGGAACCAAACACCATCATCAAATCCATGTAATAGGGTCCTCACCACTCCTCCAACTATGTAAAATAACCTAATGCATATCCATTCTCCCCCCTATATATATACCTCCCTTCTGCAACCATTTCATTCCAACCATCCTAAGACCAGCGAGACTTCCCTTTTTTCCTTTTATTCACGTGGGGACAGTACCTAATAATTCCTCCATTCGGTATTTCACCATCCCACTCCCCCCACTACATTCCCTCCGTCACCTTCATTGCATAATCTTCTCCCTACCCCAAACCCCCTTCATTAGATCCACACAATACTCCCCTACTCTTCCTGCACCTAATCCTTCGTTCCTCCTTAATGCATCCCCATTTTCATCCTTAACCTCTCCCCCAACCCCTCCTTCTCTCTCCTTTTTTTTACTCTTCCAGACATCTTTTCTCCATCATGATTAAAAAATTTTCTCGTCACTTTTCTACATCACAACATCTTTTGCTTTCTCTTTCGCCCTTGCTACCAGCCGCCCCTGTTGCTCCATCTAACCCTTTAATATATTTCCTCCAGCGTATCTACTCGCCCCTACTTCCAACTAATTCACATAACCTTCCCTTTTTCCTTATTCACACCTCTTCCACGTCCCAACACCACCATTCATCCCTTTCCTTGCTGCTGTTGACACCTCACCTTTTTACTCACATACCCTTCTAGTCCTACTCCACTATAACTGCCTCTTCTAAATCTCTTCCACTTCTTTCTCGCGCCTCCACCCTCCCAATTATCGCCCATCCCTTCGCTTACGTTTTCTCCACGTCCTCCAACCGCTCTGCAATAACTCACCTCTCGTACACCTATCTCGCTCAATTTTCCACTTTATCACTTCCACCTACTTACCTCTTTTCTTATATCATTACCTTTCCAACCTCACCTCTCCTCCCAGCCCTTATCCTGGCAAACTTCCAGACAGCTGATCTGATATTCACCCTCCCGCGCCCCTCTAAATAATTACATCTATAATCTACACGTTATCCTACTCGGCCATTGAGCACCACAATTGGACTTCTAGTATCCACATTCCCCCCTTTATCTTGCCACTTACTTCATGTAACTTATGAATTAATTCATTATTTTTGTAAACCAAGTAATTCCGATCTTATTCATATCTTCTTTCAGACAATACTCTTATATTCAGGCTTTTTCTATTATCATTCGCTCTCACCCAACCCCAACAGGATACCTATTTATTTATCTTCGTACCTCCTCCCTTCCCACCCCTGCATTCAAATCTACACCTCAAGCATAAAACAAATTTTTTTCAAATTTACCCCGGAAACTCATTCCCAAACTCATCTCAATTCTCCGCCAGAGTTCTATACCTCTCTCCTTTCTTTCCGGGCTCCAATTCTCTGGTGGCATTACTTAGTACACATATAAAGACCCAAACTTCCACCCACCGAATCTTCACCTCGTTATTACATAATACCACAATATAACGTGAAACACCTCGTCTACACACCCTCACTCACGTCCCACGATCTCATCTCCCTTCATAAACATATTTACCCACCCCGTATCATACGCTCGCTCCATCACTCTCTCGCTCACCACACGATACCAATACATTATGATCAATTTTCCGAAAACTATCTCCTCATATATACACAATCATCACACCTTATTCAGTATTCTGTTATCAAATAAAACAAATTCCAAACATATATTTATACCTAAACCAACACACAAAATACAAACCCACCTTCCATCCACTTTTCAAATTCTCTACAACTTTACCCCTCTCACACTTCATACCCCCACCTAATTACCACTCTCTACTCCTCCAGGCATTTCCCTACTTTCATTACTATATATATAATAACCCTTACAAAACAGGCTCGTAACTAGCATTACGGGCCCCCTCATAGGTACTTCCCAAATCCTTAGGGTTACTCAACCCGCGCTTTCCGACCCCAATAAACCCCACGATAATGAACAACGTAACCAGGATACGCGCTAAACTAATATAAAAACAATAAAAAGGTTCATAAAAACCACCACACTATCAGATTCTATATTCCAATCAATAACCACTTTCATTTGATCCTCCCCCTCCTCCCTTCCCCCTTATATCATACCTTCTCCCTCTTTGCCTTTCTTCAATTTTAAAATGTCCAATATTTGTATCCATTAAAATAACCATTTATTTACTTACTTTATATTATTTGAATTTGAAATAAAACTGACACACAAACGATATATAAAATTTTCAATAATAAATCACCATTACCAATGCAAACGAATTCACACAGTAACTGTAATTGAACCAAATACAATCATAAATACAAATATAATATCTACTATCTCCTATACACGTACGAATAATAACTACGAGAGATTTAGTTACGTTTATAATATAATTTGTTCTATGAAACGGTATTAACGCACTAGAGACTACTGGATTCATTATACCTACATAATGAACCCGAATTGTGAGCCATAAAATTAACTAAAACTTCAAGCGGCCTACACTTTATTTGCATATAGTATACGCAGAGAGAATCAAATATTTTAGGTTTAATTACTAACAAAACATTGAAATTAGACTGACTGTTACTAAATCATATACCATATAATTATTAGAATATAATATTAAATGATGACTTAAATTAGGGTAATCTAATCTTTATTCAATTCTATAAATAAAAATACTACAGACTAAACGAAATCTAGCAAATGAATAGATCGGATGTCTATTCACTCTAGATAAACGTCGCTCAGAGGCCACGTGGTGCAGCATAATTTTTACTGACGTCTATACATTACAGCGCGATCATTTATAGTAACTAAGCAAGTCGGAATACACAAGCATATATTCCACTGTATAATATCCCACTTGAACGATTTATTAATATCTCAAATGGATAGGGCCTATATGTTAGTCAATAGAAAAGAAACTATTAATATTTTAAATATGAAATTACTTTACTAAAGAAATTCCTTTAATTGACTCTATAGTCTTGATATGTATTACCAAAATACCTGATACATAAGCCCTTACATTAACGATTTTCACAAATCAGCATTTTAAAATGTTCCTCACGAAAGGCATTTTGATCTGGTAGATAATAATACTGGTATGCATAAGAAATGCTAAAAAAATGGAGACGATTCAGCAAAGATCGATACATGAACTTTAGCCATTAATGAAGTAGGACAACTTTAGTTTAGTAACTTTTTCAATCGGTCGTTATATCATTCGATCTCATCGAAGAAATAACTTTCCATCAATAGACTCTACCGTTCATTAAAGTAGATATACTATTTAAGTATTAAATAGTTAGCTACATAACTGTGTTTCCGAAAGCTACTTAGACAACGAATTTCTGCTAGCCACCCATCAGACCACAAATGTCACTCTAATCACTTGAACAAAAATATGTCCTGATGCGGCTTAGCCAAAATTCTTATCTATAAGTCACATAAGTCATGCTTGCCAAGTAATAATTCTATCATATTAATATAACTTTATCCAAATAAAAGGAAACCTTGACGAAGACTTTACAGGAGTAGGATTAATACTACTATAATTACTTACAAGCATGATAATGAGCAGCTTTCTACGTATTTTTAATATTGCCATTAATAGTATAGCTATAAGCTCACGATTGACGAGTGAGAGAGCCGCTGATATCTTATTAACAATAAATTATACCGTGTAATTTTTTAGTAGTTATATCTTGCTACAACTTACGGTCTGACATAAGAAATATTATAATATAATTGTATAATATTTCGAATAATAATATCTTGGAGAGCAGTTCATTAACTACGAAACATTTACAAAAAGAGAATCAATTAAAAATATTCTCATACACATACCTTCAAGATTCACCCCTTCAATAGCTGATAATTATTCCACTAGCTACAATTATTAATTGGTTTCTTCTTCTTCCTCTTCGTTTATGACACTTTTGCAGAAAATATTTACTTTAGCTTTGCAATCTTAACTTAAAACTACTTAAGATAGATATTCGTGGCTTGATCACATATATAAGTATGATAATCGACACTATGTGTTTCACAAACTATATCACAACACAATATATATATACCATTATTACCGTGATATATTTATTTTATTGTATTATGTAATAATATAACTTTAAAATTATATATCTATGCATAATTAATATATATATTATATATATTATATATACTTATTAATATATATATATATTAATGTATATAATAATTATATGAATATAATAATAATATCTATATTATAGTACTAATTATTAATATATTAATATATTATTAAAAAAAAAATAATATTATATATTTATTATTATATTATCATATATAACTATATATATATATATATATAATACGTTTAATAGTATAATATAAATATTATATATATATATATTTATTATAATATATAAATATTATATATATAGTAATAATTATATATAATATATTATATAATATATATATATATTTATATATCAGATATATATATATATAATATATATTTAATATATTATTAGTATTAATTAACTTATATATATATATAATATATATATATATAATATGATAAGATAACTATTATATATATTAATACTATATATATATATTTATAATTATAATTAATATATACTATATATATATATATTTATCACATCAATGTGATGACGAAATATCTTATATTTTTTTAATTTATGATTAATTTATTATTTACACAATTATTACGAGTAATTTTCAGGATCTAATGATATTTCATTCACATTAATTTGTGACTTCACTGTATACTCGCATCCTTTCAGATGCTAATGCGAATAAATAACGTGATTGCCTAATCAAAAATATAATCAATGTATATATATGAATATATATAATATAAATGGGAAGGCCTGATTAATATTATATATAGGGTATATATAATATAAAATATAAGCCTCAAGTATTCGGGATAGATCCACAAAACCCAGTAATATATATACTATATATATATATAGTTATATATATGATTATATTTATTTTATTCTGAACAAGAATTCTTAGACAACACATAACTGTTTATTACTAGTTATACTAACTTACTGAAGATTAAGATTTTTATAACAGTACATCCATATCTAAAAGTATGATTCAATAAAATAATTCTTATTAATAAGTTAAATATATTTAGCTATATATTTTTTAGTCTTTTATTTAAGAAGAAAGAGTATAGTTTACAATAGATACATACTCAAGCTCGATCACACCTCTTAGCAATTATAATATCTCAATAACAAGATATCCATAGAAAATTTAATATTTCAATTATTTGTATTTATTTAAATTGTTTAATCATAATATTTATATATATACAATGATTTGCTTTATATTATACCTCAGTAAATAAATGCCTCTTCAATTTTGCAAGCAAGTAATTTTCGAGCAAAAAATAAAATAAATAAGAAAAATAAAGAAATAAATAATTCCCGAGAATAGGAAATATAAATAAAATAAAATATTTAGAGCTGTATTACCATATATTACGTATTATTATATATAATAAATCCTGTAATAATTAATATAAATTTGAATTAAAAATCTAATAAATTACGACAATAACTAGTAGAACTTCAACTTATTACTAGACCAAATATCGGAAGCAGATTGTCGCTATGGAAATTGAATTCCCAGGTCTTACAAAGTTATATACAACTTCCCCCGTTACGTTCTTTAGGCGTCGGGGTTGGAATAAATCAATAGTTCATCTCGATAAAATACATTATATTGCGAATATTCTCGGCCTTAGTGATTATCATTTGTATACATATATTATTATATATATATATATAGTATAATATTATTATATATAATATATATTATATATGTAAATATACGCTTAATCAGATACATGAGGTTAATATATTTAATACTACTTAACTGAAAAGTTTAGAAGGATCTTCCGCCACTATATATACTATTATATTATACTATATATTACATATATATTATAATTGATATTAATAATATATATATTATATATATATATTATATATATATATTCATTATATAATATATAATATATATATATATATATACTATAATTAATAATTTTCGTAATATTTTGCAAATTTATATATAAACTATTATAGATAAATAATATTATAAATAAACCAATGATAAATGTAATGTTATATATTGATTTCTCTCTATATCAGTATATATATATTTACTCTGTTTCTAAATTTCTATATTTATATATTACTTTATTTATATATATATAACCATAAAACAAAAATCATAGCAATAGGAATAAAAAATGAATATAACAAATAAATATTTTCATTAATTAGTATAAATATTGTCAATATTTTTGTATTTTAAATAAATCTTCTTTATATTTACTAAAAAGTCAACTTATCTCAACTGTAGACCTTTTCAACTTACTTTATCATTTGTTGATTTTGAAATATTATAAAGATTATATATATATGTATATAAGAATTATGCTTAAAATATATGTATATATGACATATACTAATTAACATTTCTCCGTTTTTAGGTGTACTAATCTTTGAAAACATCTGACTTTGTATACAAACCCTTTTCCTTCAACAGTAAGAGTCTTTATTTTTAAACTTAAAAATATTATGCTTATTAAAAGTAATTCATAAGAAAATTGTTTTTAGGTCAAATATAAACAACTTTTAGTTTACAGAAATTGGATTTGGCCCATTCTATATCATATAAACAATTTATACATGTTAATCTAGAAAAAAATACACCTATATAAATTTGTACATTTACAATATGCTGTACATAACGATAAATGCATTGGCCTTTTCATCTTTATCAAATTAAAAATGCTATAATACAATATATCACATAATGAAAGTCTTTCTCATGGAATTCTATTTTTTTAAATATTTTTAAGTAAAAAAAAAAAAATAACGAAATAGATAACAGCTTTCAAACTGTATAAAAGTTTATAATAAATTATTTATTCATTATCAGTTATCACTTATTATTTATCAGTCTGAATTTCATTGGTATCAAGATAGATGACTATCTTCGAAGATATTGGGTTATTTAAATATAGTTGATATACAGTTGTTTTCTTTCATTTGTACAATAATATAATTATTGATCTAATATATCCGGCAACATCCATGCTTAACTGATAATATAATCTTCCACTTTTTAATTGTTTCATATTCTCCTCAAAATAAGAATTATGTCGTCTTTAGAGCAATCTGTTTTGATCGTGGACACACAAGTTCTTATATAATGTAAATAAGTTAATAAAAAATTTTATTTCATTTATACTAATTTTATTAGTTACATGATTGTTTAAACATCTAATATTTACTCACTCATTAAGTAATTTATCCTTATGTTAGCTCCTCTTTTCAAAAAAAAACTGCAATCCTTTCATAAATTTCTGGTTATTGCCCGATGCTTGATTTTAATGGGCTTCAAGAAATATTATACCTAAATCGTGAGCAAATATATAAAATAATGTAGTTTTAATATATATTTATTTATATAGAAATAGAATATACCATAGATAAACTTACCGTGAGTCCAGATCCGGTATATATATTTATATTATTTGTAACTCGAGCAAGTATAGATCTCCTGCCTATAGAGTCTCATATCTGTCAATAGTCCTGTCAAAAATACAGAATATATTACACTTACTCATCTTACTT
>JABUQX010106934.1:5000-15309 GCA_015478945.1 Trachelipus rathkii | reverse complement strand
TGAAATATTGACATAGAACGACGAAACTTGGTATACATCTTTCTTATGATGTATCCTCGATACAGAAAAGAAAAATTTAAACAATTAAAAAAAAAAATTAAAAAATTTTAAAATTTTTTTTAAAATTTATAAAAATTTTTATAAAAAATTTAAAAATTAAAAAAAATTTAAGCATTTTTTATTCATTTTAAGTTTATAACTTAAAAAAAAATTTACGTTTTTAATATAAATCAAACCACCCTCCAGAGCCTCCAGAGCCTCCAGATTCTCCCAAGTCTCCCCAGACTCCTTAGCCTCCCTGGCCTCCCTGGCCTCCTCAGTCTCCTCAGTCTCCTCAGCCTCCTCAGCCTCCCCAGCCTCCCACCCTCCTCAACCTCCCTAGCCTCACAACCCTCCCCACCTATGATCTATTGATCCAATGATCTACCGAGCTACTGATTCAGGTCATATCTGTATAACATAACACAAAACTTTTATTTATTTTTGTTTTATATGCTTTAAACAGTTTTTGTTCTTACTAAAATTTTACCCTTTTCATATTTATAAGTTAAAAAAGTCTAATTATCATACTGATCAATGAATATATGCTAACGTAACAAAGTTTCCACATCAATAAAGCAAACATATCATCATCTGAACAACGAATATAATGTACAACAACAAAACCTAACATGCAGTATGTATGAATAAACTGATAACATTAACAAAGTTTCCACACATAACAACAGTAAAGTAACAAACATAGCATAAAAAAACGTAACCTATTCACCACGTTCTCAAACACCTCTCTAACATATCGTTGTAATTTACATTTACATCGTAACATTTAACAAAAATTTATCATAACCTAACCTAATTATCATACCGACCAACGAATGTATGCTAACGCAACAAAGTTTTCACATCAATAATTCTAACATGTCATAATCTGAACTAAGAATATAATGTACAACGACAAACCTAACACGCTTTAAGTACGAATAAACTGCGAACATTAACAAAGCTCCATACTTAACAACAGTAAAGTAACTAACATAGCATGCAAAAACACGTAACCTATGCATACGTCGTCAATCATAGCTCTAACATAACAATATTAATTTTAGATTAACATGGTAACATTTAACAAAAATTTATCATAACCTTGTCTAATTATCATACTGATCAACGAATATAGGCTAACATAACAAAGTTTTCACATTAATAAAGCTTACATTGCATCATCTGAACTAAGAATATAATCCACAACGACAAACCTAACACATCTTAAACATGAATAAACTGTTAACTTTAACAAAGTTTCTCACTTAACAACAGTAAAGTAACTACCATTGAGCGCAGAACGTAAACTTCTCACACTTTTTCTAACATATCATGGGTATTTTTACATTAACATATTAATATTTGACAAACCTTTATCATAACCTTGTCTAATTGTCATACTGATCAATGAATATATGCTAACGTAACAAAGTTTTCACATCAATAAAGCAAACATAGCATCAAAACTGAACTACAAATATAATGTACAATGACAAAACCTAACATACCTTACGCTCGAATAAACCGCTAACAATAACAAAGTTATATATTTAACAACAGTAAAGTAACTAACAATGCATACAGAACGAGCAGATACGAAGCTGAGGCGGAAACATTCATTTAACAAATCAGTAGCACGCTGTGTTTGTTTATTTATTTATTTATTTTATTTATTTTTAACTACATTTCTTTAAAACTTTTTGTTTTTAAAAAAAAACTTTTATTTATTTTTAATTTTATTTCTTTAAAACTTTATTCTTTTTATGTTTATAACGTAAAAAATTTACATTTTTACATGCACTAAAACAGTAAATCAGTGAATCAGTAAATCAAGCCACCCATCCCTCCCCCTCCCCGTCCCAACACTGATCTTTTGAGGTATTGATCTATTGATCTACTGATCTATTGATTCAAGTCATATTTCGAGTATCATTTTGGATAAACATAGCATAAAAATATGTTCTTTTTATACTAACCCTCGAATATATGTTGACATAACAAAGTTTTCACATCAATAAAGCTAACATAGCATAACCTGATGTAAAAATAATGTATAACATCAAATCTAACATACCTTAAACACGAATAAACAGTCAACATTAACAAAGTACAATACTTAACAACAGGAAAGTAACCGACGTTGCATACAGATCGTACCCTATTCACACTTTTTTTTTTCAAACATATCTCTAACATATCACTGTTATTTTACATTAACATAGTAACATTTAACAAAAATTTATCATAACCTAACCTAATTATCATACTGACCAACAAATATATACTAACATAACAAAGTTTTCACACCAGTAAAGCTAACATATAACCTGAACTAAGAATATAATGTACACACACAAACCTAGCACATCTTAAACACGAATAAACAATTACCATTAACAAAGTTTCATACTTAACAACAGTAAAGTAACTAACATTGTACACAGAACGTATTCTATTCACACTTTTTTTCAAACATATCTAAAATATCACTGTTATTTTTACATTAACATAGTAACATTTAACAATAAGTTACCATAACTTATCATAATTATCATATTGGCCAACGAATATATGCTGACGTAACAAAGTTTTCACATCAATAAAGCTAACATATCATATCCTGAACTAAGAATATAACACACAATGACAAAACCTAACATACCTTAAGTTCCATACTTAACAAGAGTAAAGTAACTAACAACACATACAGAACGAACAGGTACGAAGCTGATGTGGTTGCTGTTTCAACTAGAGCTATCAGATACAAGTCGAGAAATTGTTCAAACTCCTCCAACTTTTCGAAACATTACGCAATACCTATGATTCTTGTATGGTTCGTTTTCGAAACATTAAGCTATACATTTGATTCTTGTTTGTCACAAAGTCAACATAGCAAATTTATTAAAAACATTTTATATTTTTGCTAAGGTCTTTATGTTTTATAACATTAGCATAGTAAGTTTTTAAGAAACCCTAACAAAAATTTATCATGACATAATCTATCTATCATACTAATCAATGAATAAGTGCTAATCTCTACAGGGTTGTCAAATTATCTCATTCAGATACGCAATTGCCAAATTTACCAATCTCACATGTTCTATCACAACTACGACATACCCCTGTTAATTTAATATTAACATAGTGATATTTATTATTTCATACCCTAATTAACAAATTGAATTACGAATAAATACAACGAATATAACGCTAACGTAACAGTTTTTTTTACATTAAACATAGTAAAATTTAACCAAAATTCATCATAACCATACCTAAATATCATAATCCCAACGAATAATTGCAAACATAACAAAGTTTTATCCAAACATAACATAAAAAATAACAAAGTTTTATCCAAACGTAACATAAAAACAAGTTCTTTGAATAAAATATAAAAGTAAAGTATATTAGTTTACTGATTTTAAAGCTGTAATTCGATAAATCAGTAAATCAAACCATCCGTCCATCTACTCTCCTCCTCATCTCCCCTTCCATGATCTATTGATCCATTGATTCAAGTCATATTTCGAATATCATTTTGGATAAACATTACAAAAAATAAGATCTTTACACACTGACCAACGAATATACGCTAACGTAACAAAGTTTTAACATCAATAAAGCTATCATATCATAACCTGAACTAAGAATATAACGTACAACGACAAACCTAACACACCTTACGCTCGAATAAACAGTCAACATTAACAAAGTTAAGTACTTAACAGCATTAAAGTAACTAACATTGCACATATAACGTAGCCTGTTCACACTTTTTCAAACGTATATGTAACATATCATTGGTATTTTTACCTTAACATAGTAATATTTAACAAACATTTATCATAACCTTACCTATTTATCATACATACCTACGAATATATGTTAAGGTAACAAAGGTTTTCCCATCAATAAAGCTGACATATCATAACCTGAACTTAAAGAATATAATGTACAACGACAAAACTAACTACACTCAACTCTGAATTAATCTGCTAACATTCAATAAATTACCTACTTATCAAAGGTAAGTAGCTAACAGGACATACAAAACTCAATGTATCTCCACTTTTCCAACATATCAGCAGCTAAAGCCTCAGCCCGAAGGCTGAGGCCTTACCCCTCCTCGGGCAGGGGTAAGTAGCCCGCTTACAGCCTTCGGGGTGATCCCCAACTCTCAGGGATTTCGCACCCTTTCATAGCGCAACCCTTTGTGTTTTTCTCTCGAGATGAGTGTTGCTTAGATACTCTTGAATAAATGAAAACTGTTATTCGTAAGTTAGGTACAGGGCTGAGACCTAAAACCCGCTTTGAAATTAACACTGGATCTTGTTAGAGATGATGAGTTTCGTAAGATATTACTGTGTAAAACTACGATTGATTGTGTTAAAAACGTGAGCCTGTAGGATAAGTTTTTGTGAGTAATGTAAGTTTGCCAAAAAAACTTTTGCTAATGTCTACGTTATTATAGATCAAGATGATGTTATAATCGAAAACGAGTGACACTTTGATGAAGCTAGTGTCAATTCATAGTTCAAGATCTGGTATCTTGAAAGATTGCGTCACGTTCTTAAGAGTAGTTTTGTTAGAATATACGGCTTTACTGTTGCTGATATTGAGGAAAAAAGTGGAACATATCGAATATTGTATGACCTGTGAGCTACTTTACCTATTGACAAGTAGGAATTTCAGATGTTAGAATGGATTATTCCTACGCAAGGTATAGTTAGGTTTCTTCGTACAATATTCTTTGTCAGGTTATGAAATGTTAGCTTTGATTGATGCTAAAACTTGTAAAGACCGTAAGCATATATTTGTAGGGTTAGTATATAAATAACTTATTTTTATGTTTGTTAATCCAAAATGATACTTGAAATTTGACTTGAATGTCAATAGTTCAACTAGATCAATAGGGCGGTGGGTGGAGTAGGGGACTGCAGGGATATGTAGTTTGATTTACTGATTTACCGCTTAAAATCAGTAAAACTATTACACTTTACTGCTGAGTATTTTATTCCAAAAACTTATTTATGTTATTTGTCAGGATAAATTTTGTTCATTTTTATGTGTTGTTGGTTAAAAACTGTGTTATGTTTGCAATTATTCGTTGGGGATTATGATATTTAGGCGATGTTATGATGAATTTTTGTTAAATATTACGACGTTTGATGTAAGAAAAATTTGTTCGTTAGGCATTTTATTGCGTTGTCAGTATATGATTAGGACGGTTATGATAAATTTTTGTTAAATATTACGATGTTAGTGTAAAATGAACTTTATGATGTTAGAGAGAGATATGTTTGAAAAAGCGTGAATAGGTTACGTTTTGTACGAAGTGTTAGGGACTTTACTGTTGTTAAGTGCGGAAGTTGTTAATGTAGTGAATTTATTCGTACATATGGGGTTAGGTTTGTTTTCGTTTGTACATTTATATCTTAGTTCAGGTTATGTTATGTTTAGTTTTATTAATGTGAAAAACGTTGTTACGTTAGCACATATTCGATGGTTAGTGATATAAAGAACTTATTTTTGTTGTTATGTTTATCCGAAAAGATCCTCGAAATGTGACATGAATCAATAGATTAATAATCAAAATTCATGGGCGGAGAGGGTGATGGTTCGATACTGAACTGATTTGCTGTTTTAAAATCAGACAACTATTACAATTACATGATAGTTTATTCAAAAGAAACACAAAAATTATTTTTTTTTATGTTGGATAAAACTTTGTTATGTTTACAGTATTCGTTGGTCTGTATGAATAGTAAGGGTTAGATAATTTTTTGTTAAATATTACTGTGTCAATGTAAAATTAACGTTAATATGTTAGAGATATGCTTGGGAAAAAGTAGAAATAGGTTACGTTTTGTTGCATTGTTAGCTACTTACTGTGTTATTGTGTGCGAACTTTTTTAAGTTAACGTCTATTCGAGCGTAAGTCTGTGTTATTTGTCGTGTACATTATTGTCCAATTCATATGAATGCTATGTTAGCTTTATTTAAATATGAAAACATTGTTATGTTAGCATATATTGGCGGGTTAGTATATAAAGAACTCATTTTTGTGCTATGTTTATCCGAAATGATACTCGAAATGCGACGTAATCAATATGTTAATGTTAAAAATTAACATGTATGTTATAGATATGCATGAAAAAAAGTGTGAATATGTTTTTACGTTTTGTATGCTGTGCTAGGTACTTTACTGTTGTTAAGTATGGAACTTTGTTAATATTAGTAGTTTATTCGTGCGTGAGGTGTGTTAGGTTTTGTCATTGTACGTTATATTCGTAGTTCTGGTAATGCTATGTTAGCTTTATTAATGTGAAAACAATGTTACGTTAGCATATATTCGATGGTTAGCTATTAAAGAACTTATTTTTTGTACTATGTTTATCCGAAAATGATACTCGAATGTGACCTGAATCAATAGATCAATATCAAAAGGTCATGAACGGGTGGTAGGGAGGATGGGGAGGAGACGAGTGGTTTGAATTACTGATACATAAGTGAATTTACTGCTTTAAATTCTGAAACATTACACTTTACTATATATTTAATTCAAAGAACTTATGTTTTATGTTATGTTGGATAAAACTTGTTATTTTTATGTTATTTGGATTAAACTTTGTTATGTTTGCATGCATTTATTTGTTGGGATTATGATAGTTAGGTAAGTTATGATAATTTTTTTTTAAAATTACTATGTTTAATGAAAAAAAATTGTGTTACGTTACCAATATATCGTGGTTCTGTATTGATAATTAGACAAGCATGTGATAAATTTTTTGTTAAATGTTATTTGTTGTCAATGTAAAATTAACGTTAATATGTTAGAAATATGCATGAAAAAAGATATGAATAGGTTACGTTTTGCATGAGCATGTTAGTTACTTTACTGTGTTAAGTGTATGGAACTTTTTGTTAATGTTAACAGTCTTATTCATGCGTAAGTTGTAATAGGCTTTGTCGCTGTACTTTATTTTCTTATTCGGGTTATGTATGTTAGCTTATCGTTGTGAAAACTTTATTTATGTAGCGTATATTCATGTCAGTATGATGAGTTAGACAATGTTATGTGAGCATAAGGTTGTTTTTGCTGTGTAATGTAGGGTGTCGAAATTTTGCTAATGTCTACGTTTATTCAAGTTTCGAAAAGGATGTTAGTATTCGGTATGAGCGACGCTTTGATTGAATAAAGTGTCAGTTCATAGTTCATGATACTGTATCTTTGATAGATTGGTCACTTTGTAAGGGATTTTTTTAGATAATACGGCTTTAGCTGTTGCTGATATGTTGGAAAAAAAAGTGAGAGATACATTGACGGTTTTGTATGGTCTGTTAGTACTTTACCTTTTGAGTAAGTAGGAAATTTTGTGAATGTTAGCAGATTATTCAGACGTGAGGTATGTTAGTTTTGTCGTTGTACATTATATTCTTAGTTCAGGTTATGATATGTTAGCTTTATTGATGTGAAAAACTTTGTATACCTTAACATATATTTTTCGTAGGTAGTATGAGTAAATAGGTAAGGTTGATTGATAAAACGTGGTTAAATATTACGTATGTTATGTAAAAATTACAATGATATGTTAGAGAGATACGTTTGAAAAAATGTGAACAGGTTACGTTTATGGCCAATGTTAGTTACTTTACTGCTGTTAAGTTTGGAACTTTTGTTAATGTTGACTGTTTATTCGAGCGTAAGGTGTGTTAGGTTTGTCGTTGTACGTTATATTCTTGGTTCAGGTTATGATACGTTAGCTTTATTGATGTTAAAACTTTGTTACGTTAGCGTATATTCGTTGGTCAGTGTGTAAAGCAGGGTTGTGGAGTCGAAGTCGGAGTCGGAGTCGCGGAGTCGAGGAGTCGCGGAGTTGGTAGTTTTGAAAGAATGAGTCGGAGTCGGAGTCGAGTCGGAGTCGGGTAAGGGAAGTCGGAGTCGGAGTCGGATTCGGTAATTTTGAATAGGGTGGAGTCGGAGTCGGAGTCGGAGTCGGAGTTGGAGTCGGAGTCGGAGTCGGAGTCGGAGTCGGAGTCGGAGTCGGAGTCGGTAAATTTGAAGAGGTCGGAGTCAGAGTCAGAGTCGGTGTCGGTGTCGGTGTCGGTGTCGGTGTCGGTGTCGGTGTCGGTGTCGGTGTCGGTGTCGGTGTCGGTGTCGGTGTCGGTGTCGGTGTCGGTGTCGGTGTCGGGTCGGAGTCGGAGTCGGTAATTTTGAAGAGGGTGGAGTCGGGAGTCGGAGTCGGAGTCGGAAAATTTTTGAACCGACTCCACAACCCTGGTGTAAAAACACTTATTTTTGTTATGTTTATCCAAAAATGATATTCGAAATATGACTTGCAATCGGATGGAACAATAGATCATGAAGGGGGAAATGGGAGCGAGAGTAGAAGACGGATGGTTTGATTACTGATTATCGAATTAGCAGCTTTAGAAAACAGTAAACTAAACACTTATACAATGATATTTTATTCAAAAGAAACTGTTTCTATGTTGGTTTGAGGTAAAACTTGTATTATTTATGTTTGTTGGATTAAAACTTTGTTATGTTTGCAATAATCCGTTGGGATTATGATATTTTAGGTATGGTTATGCATGATTTTGGTTATCATTGTACTAGTTTAATGTAAAAAACAAACTGTCACGTTAGCGTACTCTCGTTTTGTTGATTCTTAATTCAATTTGTTAATTAGGGAATGATATAATAAATATCACTATGTTAATATTAAATTAACAGGGGTATGTCGTAGTTGTGACAGAACATGTGAGATTTGTAAGTTTGGCATTAGCGAATCTGACAGAGAAATTTGACAACCCTGTATAGATTAGTATTTATTCATTGATTAGTATGATAATAGATTATTTCATGAATAAATTTTTGTTAGTTTCTTAAAAATCTTACTATGCTAATATTTATAAAAACATAAAGCCCTTGAGCAAAAAATATAAAATGTTTTTAATAAATTGCTATGTTGACCTTGTGACAAACAAGGAATTCAAATGCGTATAGCTTAATGTTTGCGAAAACGAAACCATTACAAGAATCATAGGTTAAATGCGAATTTTCGAAAAGTGGAGGAGTTTGGAACAATTTCTCGACTTGCTATCTGATAATCTAGAAGAAACAGCAAGTACATCAGCTTCGTACCTGATTCTTCTGTATCTTGTTAGTTACTTACTTGGTTATGGTATGGAACTGTGTTATTGTTACAGTTGTATTCGAGCGTTAGGAATTGAACAACTTCTCTACCTGTATTATATTCTTAGTTCAGGTTATGATATGGTAGCTTTGTTGATGTGAAAATTTTGTTACGTCAGCATATATTCGTTGCTGGCCAATATGATAATTAGGATAAGTTATGGTAACTTATTGTTAAATGTTAATATGTTAATGTAAAAATAACTGATATGTTAGTGATATGTTTGAAAAAAAGTGTGAATAGAATACGTTCTGTGTACAATGTTAGTTACTTTACTGTTATTAAGTATAGAAGTTGTTAATGATAACTGTTTATCGTGTTAAGATGTGCTAGGTTGTGTGTGTACCATTAATTCTTAGTCAGGTATATGTATAGCTTTACGTGTGTATTTGAAAACTTTGTTTAATGCTTAGTATATATTCGTTGGTAGTATTATAAATTAGTTAGGTTATGATAAATTTTTGTAAATATTACTATTATGTTAATGTTAAAATAACAGTGATATTTCAGAGATATGTTTGAAAAAAGTAGGAATAGGTTACGTCTGTATGCAACGTCGTTACTTTCCTGTTGTTAAGTATGGTACTTTGTTAATTTAACAGTTTATTCGTGTTTATGGTATGTTAGTTTTGATGTTATACATTATATTCGTTACATCAGGTTAAGTTATGTTAAGCTAATATTGATTTGAAAACTTTGTTATGTCAACTATATTCGAGGGTTAGTATTAAAAGAACATATTTTTATGCTATGTTTACCCAAAAATAGATACTCGAAATATGACTTGAATGCAATAGATCAGTAAGATCAATAGATCAATACTCAAAAGATCAGTGTTGGTACGAGGGAGGGGGAGATGGGTGGCTTATTTATTGATCACTGATTTACTGTTTAATGTATGTAAAAATGTAAAATTTTTACGTGGTAATCATAAATAGGTTTAGTCAGGATTGCGCTAAAGGAAAAGCGTTTCAAAGAAATAAATTAAAAATAAATACAAAAGTTTTTTAAAAACAAAAAAGTTTTAAAGAAGAATGAAGTTAAAAATAAAAAAAAAAAAAAAT
>JABUQX010106933.1:12500-41054 GCA_015478945.1 Trachelipus rathkii | reverse complement strand
AATAGAGATCAAGTCTACTCTTTCTCAAAACATAGAGTCTACTCTGTGTTGGCACTGTTAGGTTTAACATCCAGGCCAGTGACTAGTCTAGTGGTCATATAAGTTCATTGTCTACTGTAGACGGAGAGAGATTCTACTCACTCTCAAATCTGAAAAGTCTGCTTTTCAGGTGTGTCTATCACACACATATATAGCCAGTCTACCAGCTATATCATCTACAGTCTATTGTAGATGAGGTGAAGGTCTACCTTCCCTGTGTAATTAAGTCTACTTGATTACGCTCTGATCAATCTTCTGATCAGCAAAGGGTCGGTCTACCGGCCTTCCCCTTTTTTTCCATTTTTTAACGTCTTTAGAATTCAACTCTATCTCCGAGGGGAAAACTGACCTTAAAATCAGGCTACCTTTATTTTTGCATGTTTAATAAATTAGTCTATTTTTAATTTTGACTATATATTAACCTGTCATAGGTGGGCAAGATAACGAAAAAAATTATCACGATAACCAATAAATCGATAACGAAAACCTCATCATCGATAACCGATATTCGATAACTAGCGATAAATTTATCGCCAATAAGGCGATAACCATTCGAAAAATCCTGAATTCCGAATTTGCGATAACGATATTGATATATTAAATAAAAAATCGAGAAATCCAATTTTTTATTTTTTATTGTAAATAAAAAATCTTGGTTAACCTTTCATTTATAGATAACTCCTTTAGACTGTTTGATTTTGCTACAGGCATAGTAAGGTGAAATAGTTTTATCTTAAAATGTTATAACTATATCCCTGAAGCTCTGACTTTCACAATCTGCAGTTCCAGCATGTTGCCTACCACAAATCGGAAAACTGTCTTGTGGACGGTGAACTGCAGAACGCCACTGCCCTGGGCAAAGATACCATAGGCTTCGGCGATGGACATCTGTCGTTGCTTCTTGATGGTTGACCTAGCCGTCTTGAGTCTGACTTACCGGACAGGCTCCTGCCACGACCGCCAGTCCCAACATTGGCTATGCAAACTTCGTCAATTTGTTTTGGCTTGTCACGATGAATTCTATTGAAATGGCTCTTCAGGTTGGTCTTTGTGTTCTTGTTCGCTTTCACCTCAGTGATCTTGGTGGGGGGGGGGCAGATCAAGCACTGAAAAATGTAGATGTCGTCAACTATCTTCCTGTACTACACCCACTTGTCAAGGAATGGCCAGGGTGACAGGTTTATCGTCAGTTAGCTCAGCCTCAATGATTCCGGCATATTCTTTTGCGCTTGATGACAGTTCACTGATTCCAAAATAGTAAAAACACTACTGCAGCTGGCTGCAGTGCACTACTAAATTATAATAAAAAAATTACCTTTTAAGATGGAGAATATCTAGAGAAAGAAGTTAATTAGGCAAATTACAGAACTTGTTTAAAATGCCCTTTAAACGCAATAAACCAGGATGCGCGCGAAGAGCAACTAAACCTCCCTAACCCGACAGCTAGAGAGATGAGCTGAGCTAACTAAACCCCGTTAATCGCCCCCCATGCCATGATACGCATGTTGTGCATATGCTTGCACCCCTGTTCTAAACTTGGAGCAAAAATAAAATATCCGATTATTATCGTTAGTTTGGAACAAAAATTATAAATAAATCGATAACGATTTTATTGGATAACAGATAAACCGATATCGCTATCGCTTATTAACGCCCACCTTATATATATATAAATAATATATATATATATATATATATATATACTATATAATATATATATAGTATATATATATATATATATATATATATATAACTATATATATATATATATATATAATATAGAATAATAATATAATATATATTATATATATATATATATATATTATATAAATTATATATATATATATAATTATATATATTTATATATTAATATATATATATATATATATGATATATATTATATATATTAATATATAAATATATATATATAAGTATTATATATATTTATATATATATTATATTATATATATATAAATATATATATATTATATATATATATATATATATATATATATTATTTATATATATATTATATATGTATATATGATATATTATATATATAAATATATATATATAAATATATATAAAAGTATACAATATAATTTTTAGAAAATCATTTATATATTATAGACACATATAATTTGCCACACTCTATATATATATATATATATATATATATAGTGTATAAAGATTTAACAGTAAAAAGTATCTGTATTGGCTGAAAAAAATTTATTGAACAAAAGTATGGCCATTTAGAAGCAATAAATTGGATTAGCATCAAAACTTTTATTTTATTTTTTCAAAGAATCTGTTCCCTCTCCATTTTTCAACTTTTATTTTTTTATTCTATTACTTCTTTTTTCTTTTATTTTGGGTTCTAGATTAGCTTCGATTTTGTTTATTTTCTTTGCTTTTTTTTTAGGCTTACATGTTTTTTTCCTTAGATATTTTTAGTTTTTTGTGATTTATTATTATTTACACTATATATATATAATATATATATATATACTATATTATATATATATATATTATAGTATATATATATTATATATATATATATTATATATATATATATAATATATATATATATATATATATATAATATATATTATATATGCACCACCCTTTTTTCCTTTTTGCGTATTACAGAGTAATACTCTAGAGAATGCTCTCCAGATCCCTTGTCTCGTAAATTCTTCTCTCTTCTTTTCCTTTCTATCTTGTCCTGTCGTCACCGCTCCTCCATTGCGTTCCTCCATCTTTTTCTAAGTCTTCCCGACGGTCTTCGGCCAGTCGCCTCCATTCCAGAATTCTTTTCGGTCCCGCTCTCTCCTCCATTCTTTTCACATACCCATACCATCGTAGCTTCTTCTTTTGTATTTGTTCATTCACAGAGTTGATTCTCAATTTTCTCCCTATGTCCTCACTTCTTTTTCTATCTCTCAGGGTAACCCCTTTTATCAACCTCAGTACCCTCATCTCCGCTGCATCTATTCTTCACTTCTGTACTGTATTTTGGGCCCAACATTCAGCCTCATATATCAGTAACGGTCTCAATATCATTTTATATACTATCATTTTCATTCCTTTGGATATTTCCCTCTTCTTTAATATGGGTAAAGTGCACCAACATTTTTTGCAAATTTTTTCATTCTTCCTCAACTCACCTTCATTTCCTCCCCCCCCCTCCACAATTCACCCCAAATATTTGAATTCTTCGACCTCTCAGTGCAGGTCCTTCTATTCTCATATAAATCCTCCTTCACCCCTAGCTACTTTCTATCTTGTTTCTCGTGCTTATTTTCATCATCCAATCTTCTCTTTTCATTCCATCTGTCCATCTCTCCTGCAGGATCAGCTCCCTCCTCCGCCTATTAAGGCTGGCGTCTCGCATAACCAGATTATGTTCGCATTTATCCTGTCTATTAAATTCTCTTCAAACCGCTCCATTATATTATGAACATAACGCGAGAGAACGCTCCTGTCTCACTCCCGTATCTACCTGAACCAACTCTGATCTCCCAAATCCCCCATTATGTAGATTAAACTTTATTGCTTTTAATGTCTTTTATTATAATATGCTATACTCCGGTTCTCCCATCACTTTCCATAACTTTCTTTCTTTGACATAAATGCCACATCAGCATTCTTGTTCCACTCTATCGTCTTTCTACCACATTTTCAAATGAATATTGGCTCCGTTGTGCTTCTGCCCGCTCTGAATCGGTATTGCCACTCTCCAAACTCCCTCTACTCGGCTTCGCAGTCTTCTCTCCAATACTCTTTCATATATTTTTGCTACGTTTAAAATGCTATCCCTCTATACGCTACCACATACCTTCTGTTCACCTTCTTAATATATTGCTTATGTTGTTTGCCCTACTTCCTTCGGCACCTTTCTTCTCTCCTATATCTCTTTTATTATATCGTACAACCATTTCATCCCTTCTTCTCCTGTCTTTTAGATTCTTCACTTAATCCGTTCTGTGCCAGACTTTCCCCTCTTTAGTAGCTTTACGCCTCTCTCAACCTCTCCATTGTATTTCCTCCTCTTGTCCTCTTTCAGCTTCCACCTCCATCCCAGCTCTCTCGATCTTCTCTCCCACCTCCCCACAGTTCAACAACTCCTCAAAATACTCTCTCCATCACCTCCCTATTTTATTCATTATTGCGAACGTTTCCGGATCTGTCTTTGTTCCCATGCCTTTCGCCAATCCGTATATTAATTTTCTTGTACCTTTCTTGTCCTCCTCCAGCTCTACCCCAATTCTTTCCGAGGATTGTTTCATAGAGCGTTTCTTTATATTTTCAGCAATTTTCCTCGCCTCTACGTATATTAGTCTGTCTTTTTCGTTTCTTATCTTCATTCATAATCTATATTTCTTGTTTTTATTGGATATGACAGCTTTTACCTCTTCATTTCGTCATGCCGTTCTTTTCTTTTTTCCTCTACCAACCTTCTTCACACCCAACAAATTCTGTGCCGCTATTCCCCAGGTTCTCCTTAAAAAATTTCCAATTTTCGTTTATCAGACGTCTCTCCGTTGTTTTTCACCCGTCTTCTCCACTCCTTCAAGGTTTCATCAAATCTCTGTTTTATTTCCCCGTCCTTCAACTTTTCTATTTGGTATCTATCTCTTATAATCTTTCTTGGCTTATCTCTTTCTTTCCATCTCAATATACCTACCACCATTCTGTGGTCAGAGTCCACTGATACACTCGGTAGGCTCTTGACATTTGTGAATACCTTTTTGTTGTTCGTAAGTATCAAGTCTATCATCGATTTTTCAGAATATCTTCCTTCTTCAGAGCTCCATCTAGACCAAGTCCACTTTTTACTCTCTACATGCTTATAGTAGGTCTTCATAATAGCCAATCCATTTCTCATGGCAAGATCTATCAACCTTTCTCCTTCCTCATTTCTTTCTCTCACTCCAAAAGCACCCATCACTCGCTGATCTCCAGCTCTTCTCGTTCCCACATGCGCATTCAGGTCTCCCATCACAACCTTTATTTCTCCTCTCACTCTATCATATAATCTCTGTAGCTCTTCTCTGTATCTCTCCTTTTCCACTGTAGATCTTCCGCTGTGAGGGGCATATTTTTTTATTATGTTCATCGTTTCTCCCTTAGTTTTTACTCTTATTGACATCATTCTCTCATTTATATTCATAGTCTCTATCGCGTTCTTATATAAGCTAGGTTTGCCCATTATGGCCACTCCGTGTCTTCTCTCTTCCAACATTCCCTTGTATATTATCACATAATCTTCGTGCAGTCTTTTAATTCCTTCTTCCTCCCATCTCGTCTCGCACACTATCAATATATCCAGTCTTCTTTCCTTCATCAAATCCACAGCCTCCTCCTCCTTACCTCTAAGCGTACTCACATTTATAGTCGCGATTCTATAGTTTAGGTCCTTATATCGTAGTCCAGGGGTATGCCGAGTCATCAACCTTAGGTCAGTCCTGTTCCGAGGCGCAATATTTTTGAGCAGTAAATTCAGATTAGCGGCTCTGGCTTTTCCTATCCTAGCCTGAGCTCGTAGTCAAATCAAGGTACACAAAAGAAGGTGGAATTGAGATTTGTACACTATATAATATATATATATATATATATATATATATATAATATATATATATATATATATATATATATATATATATTATATATATATATATAATAATATATATATATAGTATATATATAACCCATGCTAAAAAAACAGGTTTATTAAGAAAAACAATAAAAGCCACTGCTTTGGATTTTTGGGGGGTCTTTAATTTTTATCCAGTCTAAATCAATTTAGAATATTTTTGTTTATATTTAGTATATTTCATCAGTTATATTATTTATTTTACAATGACCATTATTACACTTTTCTTCAAACAATATTAAAGATTATTCCAATTATATAATATATATATAATATATAATATATTATTAATATATATATATATATATTAATAATATATATATATATATATATATATATAGTATATATATATATATATATATATATATATATATAAACCACTCACTCACTACTTTTCAAGTAGGGCGCAGAACAATAAAACAAAACAAAAACAATAATATTAGGAAAACCCACCCAATCAAGAGCCTAAGGCAAATCTCTGAGGTGACTGAAACGGGGGACTTGGAGAAAGGTGGATTAAATACAGAAGGAAAAACAGGTGAAGGTAGAGAGTCCCAAAAAAGAGATGTGGTTGGAAAGAAGTAGGCACCACAATGAACAAGCGTGGAGTTCCCAATATCCACACAGAATTCATGAGAAAGCAGGGCCTACCTTGTACTATGAGGGCGACGCAATGGTGGCGGAATGCGTGAGGCCAACTCCATCTAGTACCTGCCGTTGTAGTACTTGTAGAACACCAACGGCACGTCGCAGTGATAGAGGATCAAGAGAGTTTGAAATTAGGAGAGTTTATTAATCTTTTAGCATTCGACTCTACCCTATCCAAAAGATGAGCGGAACCGGAGCACCCCTTCCCCCTTCATATATGGGAAGAGTACTTCATACAAGAGCGAATTATATAACTGGAGTAGCTACTGTTCTGAAGAAAATAAATAGAAAAGATTGTATCAACCTGAACGGAACTCCCAGCTTCCGTGAGGTCACCTTAGTTACCGTTGTGATGTGAGGTTTCCAAGATTGGTTATTATTTATGCTCAGACCAAGAATGTTTATATTGTCCAAATGTGAGACGGGAGAGCCGTCAAAGAAGATAGGAAATTTGGTATTTGTTTATGAGAGAGAGATAGATGTGAAGAAGTTGAGTTTTCAAAAAGTTGAACTTCACAAGGTTCTGGTGACCCCACTGGGAAAATTCTCATCCAGATTTCAAAAATAGAATCGGAAAGCTGAAGTCGAGAAGAAACTCTAGAAGAGAAAGAGGGAAACAGATTTGAAATGAGTGGAAGAATGGAGAGTTGATTCGTGGGCATAAGAATGAACAGAGTTAGATGAACAGCTGGAAAGAGTGTTAATGAAAAAGAAGAATAAAGTTGGAGATGAAACAGAACTTTGCTGACCACCACAATTAACAGGAAAGGAAAAAGAGGTCGCACCATCAACAAGTGCCGATATGGAACGATCTGAGAAAAACTAGGCAAAACTGAGTAAAGAGAAGGAGAAAATCCAAAGGAAGGAAGCATAGAGAGCAGTGATACATGCCATACCCAGTCAAAGGCTTTGGATAAGTCAAACGCTACCACACATGACTCTATAGTCCCTAAGGGTAGAAAACCATAAATCAGTGATATATATATATATATATATATAGTATATATATATATAATATATTCTATAATTATATTTATATATAATAAATAAAAATATAATATATATATATATATATATATATATATATATATATATATATATATATGCCTACATTCTATTCTCTTTCCTCTGAACTAAAACTAATAATCTTGGTTTAACTTTGCTTGTGTTCGTGCAATTCGCCATAAGGACGCTGCCTTCAGAAATTACAGCTGTCTTCAAATTTAGAAACTCATGTTTCTTTTATTTCATCCCGGAATCACACAAAATCAACACTTCGAGACCCAAAACTTTTCTTCGTAGAAAATTCAACAGTTTTTCTGATCCTGCTACCTCACACTCTTTCTCGCATTTAGCAATTTTAAAATGTCAACTCTAAATTTGCTTCTTCCTCTCTCTGCTTTGCTTCTGCCTCTTCCTCTTGTATCTCTTGTAATAGCACTGCCGTCTTAACTTCTGATTAAACTGATTTATTTGCCCAAACCTTCGACCCAATTCTACACCAGATGATTCCGTAACCATTCCTCCTCTTCGCCTCCTTCCAGCTCATTAAGATGTTATTTCTGTTGTCTCTGAACTTAACACTAAGTTGAAGGACAGTCCTGAAGTATCCATCCAGCGATCCTAAAAATCTGTGCTTCTGAGATTGCACCCTTTCTTGCTTGGTAAACTGTTCCCCCACTGCCTGTCAACCTCAACCTTTCCCTCCTGCTGGATATCTGCATTCATCCAGTCTGTCCTGAAGAAGGGAAACATCATTCAACAATCCGAATATCTTCCTATCTTTTTAACTTCTGTTCTTTATGATGGAGTTTTCGAATCTATCGTTAACAGAAAGACTAAGAAACGTCTTAAAATTTTAATCTCTGATTGCGAGTATGAGAGAACGTGGAAGTACTTATCCTGAAGAAGGGGGACATCATTCAACAATCCGACTATCCTCCTATCTTTCTTACATCTGTTCTTTCTGTTGGAGTTTTCGAATCTATCCTTAACAGAAAGATTAAGAAACATCTTAAATTTTATAATCTCTGATTGCGAGTATGAAAGAACGTGGAAGTATTTCGTTTTCTCTGAGGTAATTTTTCAAAGATGAAATTGCGCTTCTAAATCACGGAACCAAGTTGGGACGGACGTCGCAGAAAACATTGGTGGTTTCACAATAATGCCTGCAATAGTTTCTCTTCGATATGATCTTCTGCTGGGCGCTGCTGTTCGTTGTCTGAAGGCATCTTTTTGAGAGAGTGTTCTTCTTCTTTAGAGTCACCTATTATGTAGTGATGGAATTGTAGTTTTAGTTATCTTTCTTCCTTTCACTAGAAAGGTAGTTGATGAGTTTCTTGTTATCTTACGCATTGGCTTAGTTTGCGTTGAAAGACCTAAGGATACAGATATTTTGCTACATCTGTTCTTTCTGTTGGAGTTTTCGAATCTATCCTTAACAGAAAGATTAAGAAACATCTTAAATTTTATAATCTCTGATTGCGAGTATGAAAGAACGTGGAAGTATTTCGTTTTCTCTGAGGTAATTTTTCAAAGATGAAATTGCGCTTCTAAATCACGGAACCAAGTTGGGACGGACGTCGCAGAAAACATTGGTGGTTTCACAATAATGCCTGCAATAGTTTCTCTTCGATATGATCTTCTCTTGGAGCTGCTGTTTTTCGTTGTCTGAAGGCATCTTTTTGATGAGAGTGTTCTCCTCTTTAGATCACCTATTATGTGTGATGGAATTGTAGTTTATATATCTTTCTTCCTTCACAGAAAGTAGTTGATGAGTTTCTTTTATCTTCGCAATGGCCGTTATTACGTGAAAGACCAAGAACACTAGTTTTGCTAGTTGTTTTCGCTTTATGTCGTCTTCTTACACTTCTGAAAGCAAATTTTTGCGCCTTCGTTTTCAAGAATAGTTACCAATAATAAAAGAGGTTTAATAATTAAATAAATTGTAAATCTGAATTTTTAAACCTATTTTTTTAAAATGCATTACAATTATCTTTAAAACACTAAACTAAACATAAATAAGAGCCGTAATATTAAGATTAAGATAAAAATTATATATATATATACTATATATATATATATAATTATATATTATAATATATATATATATTATTATAATATATACTTATATATTATATATATAATATATATATATATAATATATTAAGTATTATATAGTATATATATATATTACGCATGAGTCCGTGGAAATGCACGAAAAAGGAATTAATGTTAATTTTGGCTGGAAACATCCCACTATATTTTAATAATAAATGAATAAAAAACCTGAAGATATCTACACAATATGACAAATAATTATTAAAAAAAAAAACATTATATTTATACAAAAAAAAATTTCAGTATTACAGATTACTGTAACAATGAAAATTCAATTTAATAAAGATTATTAAACATAATTTATAATTTAAGTTGTAAAATATAGAAACTTTATTTCAATTTTCTTTTATTTCTTTTTCAAAGAAAACACTTTTAATGTTGCTTAATTATTTCGGCCACAATATATATATATATATATATATATATTAGTATATAATATATATGGACAGTAGATTATAATATATATATATATACTATATTATCTATTATATATATATTATAATATATATATATATATATATATATATATATAGTATAAAATAATATAATATAGATATATAATATAAGTATATATATATATATATATAAATATTATATTATAGTATATATATATAATATTATATATATATATTATAATACTAATATTATATATTTATATATATAATATTATATATATAATTAGTATAGTATATATCGCTAGTGTGTGGAGAATAACATCTACATTACTTGAGTTCGAGTGAAAATTTCAAACTTCTCAAAAGTTTGATAAAGCTTCGAGCTTCAATTTCGATAAATCTGACAACAAGTTTCAAAGTGTTTGACACTCATTCAAAAAGCAAAATGTCAGTGTCTCTGTGCAGTGTGGTGCGGTGCGATTTTAAAATTATAGAGGTTGAGGTGCTGTGAAAGGTGTAGTGAGTTAATAAATCTGAATAGTTTGTGTGTGAGTGTTTGCAACGATTTACTTGTCAATTTTACTTGATCAAACGTATCGTTAAGCAGATCGTTAACTCACCTCACCCCACTGCACCGCACCGGAACATTTTAATTGTTCTCCGAACCGCACCGCGCTGCACCGCACTTCGTGCAGCGTCAACCCTTGTGTGGACATTAGGGTTGACCGAAGAACGGAGTAGGTCAACATTAGTGTGAACATTAAGATTGTTTTTTTTTTTTACAAAATTTATAAATTTATAAGCTAAAATAAAACTTAAAATAAATTGAAACAAAAATTAAAAGAAAGAGAGCAACCAAAAAATTTTGTTGTTCCGTAAAATTAAAAAGAAATTCCAATTCCTTTCAATATTTGTTAACCCAAATGAAAATAGGTGGAGTTTAGTAGGGATACTCAAAAATATCGATATTTTTATTAATATGATTTAAGTCTTGCCCTGTATATATTAATTATATATATTATAAATTATTACATAAATTTTAAATATAATTTTTATTTTATTTAATATTATATATATATATATATATAAATTATATTATATATATAATTAACTATAATTATAATTATATATATAATATACATAACTATATATAATAATATACTATATACATATATATGGCTTGGGTTCAAGTAAAGTACTTGCTACTTAAGTACATGTTTTTGGTACTTAGTTAGTAGCTTGTACTTTGTACTTGCAGTTTCAAAACCACTACTTTTACTTATGACTACTTGTACTTAGAATCCTTTTTGATATACTTTTTCTAAGTACTTATGTCTTGTACTTGCAAGTACTTTTGACATTTTTAACTTGCCAATATGTTTTTTCTTTTTTAATACTATTTATAATAAAGTATTGATATTTTTTCTAAATTTATCTAGATTATACGTTGTAATCTGCCTTTTAGTCTAATTATATTAATATTACTACTGCTTATTATTAATTCCTATTGTATTTATGTTTTAATTAAATGAAATTAATATATATATTTATATTATTAATATTTTAATATATATTAATATTATATATTAATATAGTTAATATATTATATATAATATATATAGATATTTATATATATATATATATATATATATTAAATATATATTAATAATATATATATTATATTATTAATAATATATATATAATATAAACTATATATATATATAGACTATATATATATATATATTATACCGTATATATATATATTAATATAATATTTAATATATATTATATATTATATTACTTATATAATATATTATTATATTATATATATAATTAAGTATATATATAATATATATATTTAATTAATATATAATAGATATTATATAATATTTATGATTATAAACTATAATGTATATATATATATATTATAATATATATATATATATAGTATATATATATTTACTATATATATATATTATATTAATTTATATATATATATATATTATATATATAGTTATATATATATTATATATATTATATCCTATAATATTATATACCTATATATATAGTATTATAATTATATATATATATTATTATTATTAATATATATATAATTATATATATAATTATATATTATATATTATATATTAATATATTATAAGTATATACTATATAATTATAATATTATATAATATATATATATATATATATATAATATTATTTTATTAATAACCAATATATATACTCCTGATCATCATCATTATCAACTCATATCCTTATTTTTAGTTACCCAAGACTAGGTAATATGATAGGTATAGGTGCGTTATATTAGCTGATAATACTCTTAACCAAGAACAGGATATAAGTTAGTAGTAAATGTAATAATGACACTCAAGTATTCTCTGAATAAAGAAAGCCTCAAGTACCTTATACCACCTATTCTATATATATATATACCTTTAATATTAGTGGAACTCGCCGTCACATAGAAAATAATCCTACCCTTAGAGGTTTCAACGGGACCGCGACTCGACCCATCTTTACCGATGCACTCGCCAATGTGGTTCATTTCTACTCTAGTCAGTTGGGCCATACAATACTCACATATCACATCCTCACAAGATACTCTCTAGCCAATTTATTTACTCCTATATTAAACTTATGTCATCGTACCCCTGCTCAATACTCCACAATTATCATCATTCCTCCAGACATTCTTTTGCTGACTCAATCCACTTTATTTTCTTCGTTCTCACTCAGCACTCAGTTCGATTCCCTATTAACACATCTATCACCACTATATCATAGTTCTCACTATTAACTCAAATAGTCCGACATTTCATCCATTCTTCCACTATGCTAATTAAACCATCTATATAACTAACATTCAATTATTCTTTCATTATATCTCCTAGTTTTTCAATATACCATATACAACTCTGTATACTGATTCATCTTCATTATGTATTTATCATTTACTCCTCTACAACCTAACCACGCCCTAAGTTGTCTCCATACTAACAAATTGTTACATTTTATATAATTATATTTATCATATTTTATTATTCCATGAACCTATAGTTATTCATATACTATAATAAACTCATTAAACAATATGATAGGTTATAACAATAAACATCTTACCAATTACGGACTAAAGATCATATCTAGCGCACTCAAGACTTAGTCTCTTATACATCACCAAGATTAATGCACCATACCTCCTTACCTCAATTCACAAATATATATACTTAACCTACTACATATCTCAGGCATCATTCCGTTTCCCTTTTCGTCCACATATATATTATATCTTAAATATATCATATTTAAACTCATTATCACTTGTCCATGCTGTACTCTCACCATTACTTAGGTCAATAACTTAAAACACAGAGACGTTCCTCTCACTCTAAACCATAACCTTACTTTATATTATATGTATATATACTATATATATATATATATATAATATAGTATTATATAATATTATTATATATTAATATATATATATATTATATTATATTAATCATATATATTAATGATATATATATATTATATATAATATATTAATAATAAATATTTTATATATTATATTATATAGTATATACTATATATAATATATATATATATATTATATTATTAATATTATATATATATTAGATGAAATATTGTAATATCCTTTTAATTGAGGATAATAATTTATATATATAACAATGTATATGTCATGGGTATATAGAGTCCGACGTGAGGATGGAATATGAGGTCATATGATTTAGTGGGCTTTGGCATAGCATTATTGTGGAATAAATGAAACCAGTTAGCCGTTATAGTATATATATATAGTTTATTGAGTGTGTAGGAAGATTATATTTAGTTTGAATTTTTTCGAAAGAGTACGATCGTAAAATGATTAGAAGAATCTTAATTTGTGAGGATATGAGAATGAAATAATAGGTAGCTGATATAGATAAGTCGTTAGAGATGTTGTAGATCCCATTTATAACCCTTATATTTAAGTATATCGATGGGGATTAATGAGGAGAAGCGAATGCTAATTTGAGATTAGATGCTATAATTCTGAGAAAATTTGTGCAAACAGTTGAATAATTAAGAAAAATTAAGCATGTAGAAAATCCTATATTGTCTATGTTGTACTTGAATGACTATTGAGTTAGGAGAGGGGAATTTGAATCTCGAGTAGGAATGCCAAAAGGAGGCGAAGATGAAACAAAATAAAAGCTACGAGTGAGTGTTGAAAGTAAGAGAGGCTCGAGAGAGGGAAGACATTGATATAATGTTTGAATAGTACACAGGTTCATCTCTACTGGCAGGGGGGAGAGTGACGCTCCCTAGAAGGGCGAATTCTCAATACTTGGAAGAAGAAAAGAATTATCATTGAGGATCGAATCGGAAAATATGGAGTGAGAGGATATATCACAGAGACGAGGGATGATGAGGCTTGTTAATAAAAGGTTAGCCTCATCTTGATATATAATTCGCTTGTATTATAAGATCGTTGCAGAAGAATAGGAGGTATGAATAATCCAACGAGTATACCAGGATGTCATGCTTTGATATAAATTATGAAAGATGTGTGGTGGGGAGGATCGTGAGATAGATATCGGAGATAAAGAAATTTAATGAAGACAAATATAGATTTTTTTTTTTCAAAAGCGGTTAAAAGTAAAAAAATTGCGTAGGAAAGAACGGAGTGAGTAAGCAGAGAGAGTTCATTGAGCAGGCGGGGCTGGTTAGCAGGGTAGAGCAACCGCGAGGTCGCAAATCAAGAGATATATAGATCTCGTCTGACGAAGCATAGTCTATCTCAGATAGTCGAAGCGTGGAGCCTGAGTAATATTCAATAGCTGACAGAAGGTTTACTTATGTAGAGGAGAGGAGAAATACTAGAATTACTGTAGAAATGTCTGGAGAACAATTTAGTATAGTTGAGAGAAATTTCCGATGCAATATCGCACTGAATGGGGCATTTGAAATCGTGTGGTGTAGCATAGAACGATATCAATGAAGAACGAAGGAATTCTTAAGAGTGAGTATCGCGTAGGTTCATTTGAGCCATGATGTTCCCAGCGATCATAGTGAGTATTAAGCTGAAAGTTCACAGTGAGCATCTCAATATAAGTTGGGACAAGGTGTGTCCGGGGTACAAGAATGCTGCGTGAGCATATCTGTGAAGGAGTTATAGTGTAAATCCAGGTAGTAAGACAGTACGATCGCGATCGCGTGGGCAATAGCAAAAGATTGTTATTATTATTATTATTATTTATACGTTATTGAATGTGTGTAATATAATAATTAGATATGAATATGATTGGTAGAATACGGGTATAGGAATTAATGTTTGGGGATTATTAAATTATGGTGTGTATTGTAATTATAGATATAAATATAAATTAATTATTATTTAGTGATTTTTAAGGTTAGTTCATATGGACGGAGAGCTCCAAACTCATGCTCTCAGGAAACCGGGATCAGCTACGGGTGGCTCAGCTGTCGACATTTTGTGAACGCGAGCGCGTTCAGGGCGGAAGTGGTTCGGTAGATTCGAATGCATGTACGCCAACCTGCTGTACATCTACCCTATTTGTTAGACATTTTTAAGAAAAGTGTAATATTTAAGGGTTCATAGTACAATATATAAGACTGCGAAGTAGTGAAAAGAGGTGTAGGGCAAGAGGCGACCTATAAATTATAAAGAGAGAATCAATTATTTAACAGCGCAGCTGCAAGATAACATGTTAGATGTGTAGATTTAATATGAGAGTGAGATAGACCACAGAGAAAGAAAAAAAATTCAATTTAAAATAGAGAGAACCAATCCAACATGTAACGAAAAGTCAGTAAGTAGCAATAAGAAGTCCGTGTTAATTATTGTGATACCCAAATTTTAGTTTAAAATAAATGAAAACCTCTTTATACTCATTATGTGCGTGTAATTTCTTGTGTGTATTGTCCGTCCGGAGTTCACTATGAATTTTCGAGTTCATAAAGGTTCATTTCTATTTCGTATAGTATGCGCTATTTTTCTATATCATATCATATTTCTAATATCTACATATATTTAATGATTTCCTGATTAATATATGTTACCTACCTTGCTCCTGTCTTGTGAGAGATAAGATGGTATGACTATAATGATAATGATAATTGTATTATATATATATGAATAAATGTTATAACAAATTGCATATATTAACAATAGATCTACTATAATATATAATAAAAATAATTAATATAATGTGATTTATTTAATATATTTAATAATATCTTCTTATTATAAGTTTATATCTATTATATTAATATTTATTATAATCCATTATATTATTATATATTATACATCAATTTATATCTATCTTATGTCATCTATATTGATTCAATAAGATTACGATTATGATGCATGAAAAGAATGAATTATGATAGCATTAACACCAATGTTTAACGAGTATATGAATAAGGTTATATGTATAGGAATTGTGTTTGTATATATAGTATACTTATATTATGTATAGATCGTGTGTATTTTTATTTGTAAACGTGCAGAGTCCATTATTTGAAATTATTTTCTTAAGACTTTTTGGATATTATTTTTTTTTTTTCTTATATTGTAAAAACCCGTTTTTGACATCGGTCAGTCAGGTCAATGGGGTTCGAAGGGTCGTAGAGGTTAGTGAGGTATTCCTTCGCTCCACAATCATTACGTTATTATCTCATTAACATATCTAATGAATTTAGACATATCTTTATATTATACCCCCTACTATACTATTATATAATATATATATATATACTATATATATATATATATATATAATATTATATACTATATTATATGGATATATATATATACACAATAAATACATATATATATATAAATTTTTTTTATATATTTATTTAAATATACATATATATATATATATATATATATATATATTGATATATAATGTGTAGATGTATGTGTATTTGTGTTCATGTATAGGTATATACTAACTATACTATATATATATATACTATATATACGTTATTACCTGTTAAGATGTATGTGTATTTGTGTTCATGTATAGGTAGATGCATTCACAATTTCACATGAAATATAGTTCATACACAGTTATATATAATATAATAATATATCATGTATATATATATATATATATATATATTATATATATTATATATATATATATAACATATAACCTATTAACATATATATATATATATTATATATATATAATATAATATATATATATAAACTATAGCAGGTGTTGATAGGGGAACGATAAGCTTAGTTGTTTCGGTTTCTTCATCTATTATCCAATCACGATCGGGACTTGCGGAGGATGAGGACTCTGTAAAAATCTGAGATCCTGAAAAATTAAATTAAATTTAATATTTTGTAACATAAGTTTGCATCGACAAATATAATTTTAAAATCAATGCAATGTTACTTGATGATGTTGAGACCAATTCAGAAATCTTTTGTCTTCGTTTATCTTTTTGCTTATGATCAAATTTTCTCTTTTCTTCATTAGTTTGTTTTATATCAATTCTTAACATTGAACCTGAACGTCCTTTTTCTCTTTAATTTATATAGGTAAAACGCTAATTGGTGGTGGCTTCTTGAGAGCAAATACCCTATATAAGAGATGGGGATGTAATTTGGAAATCCATATTTGAAATGATATTTTTATTCAAATAAAGAGATATTCAATAAAAGTAACAGTAATAAGGTCTCTTCTCGTTGATATACTCTCCTTAGGCGGAATTGAAGTCGCAGCCTTTCAGTGCGTTTTTTCGAACTTGCTCTGACTCTCGTTTAGCGGCGAATAGTGATCGAATAGAGTCGCAGCCTTTCTGAAATTACCCACTATACATTTAGGAGAGAGTATTCTGACGTGAATTTATTTCTTTTGATTCTTGTTAATTTGATTCGAGACTATCTGACTGAAGAGTTCTCAAAAGGATTGATTATATATATTTCACTTGACTTATCTAAATTTTGCTCGCGCAATACTAGCATAAGTACGAACATAAATTAAAAATTATTTTAACAGGATTTTGAGGTATACTACTATAATATCATTATATATATATATTATATATATATATATATATATTATAATGTATATATATATATATATAATATATTATAATAAATATATATATATATATTATATAAATATATATATATACAGTCATAGAGTTTGATTTATATCTAGCACAGATCGATCATGTGAAGTTAACCTCTTCGACCTCTGCACTGAGAGCAGGAAACTCATATGTTAATAATAATATATATATATTATATTATATATATAATACTATAAACTCTATATATATATATATATATAATAAATATATATATATATATATATAATAAATTTAGGCGACTTCCTGGCTCAGCAAATCAGTCCGCGTGTACGTTATCTGTCTTGTAGTACTCCTGGACCCATCATTGGAATCCTATGCCGTCCAACATTCCTATACCAGAGCAACAAAGCCATGATATTCTGGAGAGCTACGGGAGAGCGATTTCCCGAGGCCCAAATGGAAGACTCCCTCCGCGGCCATATATATATATATATATTCGTAATATTATTCTTATATTCATATTAACATTTATTGTAATATTATATATTATATATTATATATTATTATATTATATATAATATATATATCTATATATATTATATATAATAATATAATAGGTTTAATAATACTGGTTATGATAGTAGAAATATACGGATATATTTATTATATATATATATATTATATATTATATATATATATAGAATATATATATATATTATATATGTTATATTATATATATATATATATATATTATATATAAATAGATTCTAATAGACTAATATATATATATATATATATATATATATATATAATAATATAATTATTTCGGTGATATATATATATATAATCGTGGATTATATAATTATATCTTATAAGAACTATGTTTAGATATACACTACGACAGACTAGATAGGTAAGTATTCGATGAATAGAGAGATTACAGAGGAATAGATAACTTGATAGGAAGAATAAGTCTAGAATAATCCCGGATTCGATAATTATAATATACCGGTAATAGTTACTATATTTCTTGTTCTTATATATCAAACAAGAGATAATAGTTATATTATTAATATATAAAATAATAATAATAATATAATATAAAATATACATAAAAATATAAATATACAGTATAATATATACAACTAGAAAATAACACATGATATATAGCATAATAAAAATATATATATATTTATATATTATAACATCAAATTAATTTAACCTAATATTATATATATAATTATTATAATATATATAAGTATATAGTACTATAGTATATAGTTATATAAGTATATATATATATATTATATACTATTATAATATATAAGGATTATATATATAGTATATTATATATATTGTAGTATATACCCAACCATTACCATTATTTATCGACATTATTACTTAACCTCCGGCCCTAAGTAACATCATACGAGTCACCATATAATATATATATATAATATATATAGGATATAATATTAATATATATATATATATATATGTCATATACTATATATATATATATATATTTTATATATATATATAAACATATATATTAAATGAATATCCCTAAATTATAATATATATATATATCTAAATAAATAGGTTATATATATATCGATAATATAATAATATATAAATATATATAATATATATATATATTTATATATATAATACCCATAATTTATGCATTCAAAAATTAAAAATTTGTAAAATTGGCTGCAATCACAGATTCTATATATGAAAATAATAATACTTATTACAAATATATATATTTATAAATTATAGTATATATTATTATATATATATAAATTTTATATACTATCCCGCTTAAAAAATTACTTTTCGCAAATATTACTATTACAGTAGTATAATATATATATTATATATTATTATATATAATATCAATATTATATATATATTAATTATCAGAGGCAGGTAGTTTTCAATGAATATACATATCGGGATACTACTAGTAATCAACATATTAAATCATATATTAATAATTGAAGAATTATAGTGTAACATAATTATAATATTGTTTAAATTATTATTTTGAATACTTATTTTGTGTCAATCGGATGATCATTCTTATGTATGAGAAAAGTTTTAGTTATTTATATACTTATACATATATATATATATATAATATATATATATTATATTATATTTTATATACTAATATATATATAATATATTATATATATATATATATATATATACTATAATTCATATATATATAATATATATATTATATATATATATAATATATACTTATTATATAATACTATTTACTTATATAATATATATTATTATTATATAATATTATATATTATATATAAATATATAAATAATAATATAATTATTATGTATAATATATATTTAATATATAATATATAATATATATATATATATATATAATATATTAATTAAATATATAAATATTAATTAATAATATATATTAATATAATTATAAGTATATATATTACAGAATATATTACATTAAGTTATTGATATATATATATAATAGCTAATAATATATATATACTATATATATACTATAGATATATAACCAGCGTCGGCATTGTCCGTGGCATATGTTATCTTAAAAACTCGTATTAATGCTACAGTTTTAAAATATAAATCAGAATATAGATCATATAATAATATATATACATTGCTTGGAATTAGCTAGAGTCATCTCAATATATTTAGATGTAGAGCATGATAACAATGTATAAATCAAATTAATATAAAAATAAAAACATAAATATATATATATATATATAATAAAAAATAAATATAAATATATATATGTAATTATAAATAAAAAAATAGAGAGTCTCAAAATAAACTAATAATCAACTTAAGCTTAGCAGCGGTAAAAGAAAAATAACAATATTTTTGGAAGTAATTATTATAGAGTATAGTATATATAAAATGTCACAATAGAGGAAAAATGAGTAAAAAAAATTTATTAAGTTAATAATATTAATATATATGAATAAGTCAATATGATTAGATAAGCCTATTTAGAGATCCTTTTATTAGTTATCATCATGTATTTATAAATAATAAATTAGATTTGAGAAATCTATAATAAATTTTTGCTTTAAATTACGCACACTTAGTGAAGGCGTATAAGGCAGCCGATCGGATAACTATATAGCTAGAGGATGTTATTCCTAATATCCCCGCTCAGTATCTATTATATCTTCTCCATCTGTCTATACATATTCTCATATATCATATATATTTGCGTATGTTCTCGGAGACCCTCCCCGAGGGAGGATAAAATACTTTAATCCTACCCCGTAAGTTCCCGGTAAAAAGCGAGAAGAAATCCCCGACTCGCTTGCCATCGGCGGAGATAAGGATAATAATAAATAATAATAGGGAGTAAGATTTGTTATTTAAGGGGTATTCTGTAATATTGTATAAAAAAGAGTCATGACAACATTTAATAAGAGAAAGTCTATGCACCACACTTTGATTAATGAGAACGTATATGCATCAAACTCATCTTGATAAGAGAGAGTCCTCATGCACAAGATCAATTAAGTACTATAATAATTTAACATATAATATTTTTTTATTCTTGATTTTGTAATTACTGAATTTCCTATATGTTGAAATAAATTTAATACCAGGATTCCAAAAGATGTTAGTTCCTTTCGCTGTAAGCTACTATTGTAGTTTTGCAGATTTTTTTTTTTTTTTGTGTGTAAACGTTTTTTTTTTATTATTATTATACAGATTCCTATCACTAAATATATTTGGGACCAGCATTATCCAGACAATGTATTTCTATATTTAAATACTATGTAATAAGTTAAATTAATAGTTTTTAAGCATTACATAAATTGAACGAGACAATCCAAGACGCTGATCTATTAATATTACTATAATTATATATAGTTATATAATAATATAATATATAGTATAAAAATTATATATATAAGATATTAATATAATAATTAAATTAATTTTTTTATGTAAAATTAAAAATATATGTTATTAGTATGTTTATTTAGAGCTAAGAACCTATTGAGTCGGAGCCATTACTGAACACAAGAAATTTATAGAAATAATGGAGCTGAAATTTCGCCTTAAACTTAAATTTTCTTTGATTTACAGTTTAAGACAGTTGTTTTTCAAAACTTTATTTTCAGATCTAATTTATGAAGGAGCTCAAAATCCAATTGTTTGGGAATCAAAGAAAACCATTACTATTAATTGTCAGTTTAATTTAGTTGAATATCCTTTTGACATTCAGACTTGTGATCTGGTAAGTAATAGAATCATATGGACAGGGATCGATATTTTTGGGAGGTTTCGATTTTATTTGCACTTTTTTTTTTTTTAAATTGGATGAAAATGTTTTCATCCAATTTAAACTAAACAAAAAACATAATGTGGCATTTAAAGACTCTCAAAACAAAAAATGCGAGCTCTTATGGCTCGAACGGAGTCTAAAAGTGAATTATAGTTAGAATGTTTTTTTTTATTTTTTATTTTAGCAAAATTCCCTGAGATGAAATTTCGCCATTTTGCCTTGGTGCCAAGTTATGCTACATTTTTGGCTCCTTGTAAAAGCAATATTGAAAATGATTTTAGGTGATAACTTTTCTATTACTTATCTAATTTATATGAAATATTCAGAGCATGTATAGTTAGGGAGATACATCTTTTGTATTTAGAACAAATTTTTGTATACCCAAAATTTTAATGCTGTTCATGGAAAGAAATTGAAAATTTTAAATTTTTTCCCATGAACAGCTGCAAAAATATTGGGTATGCAAAAACTATTTCTAAATTAAAATGATGTATCTCCCCTAACTATACATTCGTTCCCTTTTCATCCAATATATAGCCTAAATATTTAAACCCAAATACTTGTACCAGTTGTCTACCATCCAGCCAGTGGTGTAGTGTCAAATTTTCCAGTGTGGGAACGCTAAATATATTTGTGAAATTATAAGGAAAGGCGTATTTATATGATTTCCTAAAATGCCTACAATAACTAAGAGCATAGAATCAGAGCTGAGAGCGCCTATAATTTTTTTGAGTGCGCCTGCCCCTATGTGCCTATGCCGCCGGACCTAGTGCGCCTAGCTCCTTTGCGCCTATATTTTTGTCACATCAATGCGCCTATGCGCCTATGCGCCAATGCGCCTTTGCGCCTGCGACTTTTTGCCGGACGGTGCCTGCTAGCTAAATTTATTTTCAAAGTAACTTTAGTGCGATAATAAAATCATGCTTTTATAAGGAAGAAAAACACATTTATTAATTTTTTGTAATTAAAACACCGTAAACTAATATCTACACGTCCTCTTCCTCCTCCATGTCCTTGTGGTCCATGTTTTCCCCCAGGAGGTCCAGCACGAGCGCTGCAGAAGTTGCCAATTTTCAAGAGCCATAGTTGAAAATTATTGTAGTTAAATGAAATTTTTTACTAACTGAACTAGTTATATTATATATAAATATATAAATATAATATATTATATAGATATATAATATATAGTATATTATATTATATATATATTATATATATTAATATATATTATATATATATATATATATATATAATTTAAATGAATGAGTCACAGGAGATTTTACTCCTCCATCAGCGGGAATTCGAACGACAGGGGAGGAGGGAGAGAGGCTACGGTGCTGAGTTAACAGTAGAACCGGATGCCTATCCGACATAGGCCATCCACGTCCCACAAAAGAACGCTTCAAACTTAAGTTTTTAAAGCACCCGGTTTCTCATCCCATAAATGCTGAGTACCTCAAAGGCCCGGCTCGGGTAAACTGAAATGAGTCATATATATATATATATATATATATATATATATATAATATATATAATATAATATATATATTATATATATATATATATATATATTATATGTAATATTAATATAATAATATATATTAATATAATATATAACAGTTGATATATAAATGTTTTTACACTGGTTTTTAGAATGATACAAGTTAGCCATGCTTCTAAGTCTAACTTTTAAGGTAAAAAAAACATGCTTGGTTGCTATAGGCGCAGAGAATTGGCTGTGCGCCTATGCTTAGTCTGCCTTTTTAAAAACTGTTGCGCCTATGCGCCTATGAATTGATAGTGCGCCATAGGCGCAACTCGGTGGCGCAACGCCCAGCTCTGCATAGAATGTATATGAGCTCGCTGAATAATGCTGTCTTCAGGAATTTATTAAATAATATGGATAATTATAGGAAAAAGAAAATAAAGAAATAGTAACCTTATTTTTTATAGATTTACTTAATTACTTTATTATTTTACAATACATCATAATTCATAAAATAGTTATACTTATATTCAACTATTCTTATGTAGGTTAAACTAACCTTACTAACATAACCTCATTTTTTTTAATAAAACATATTCCATAAATCACAAAGAGAGAAATAAAACAAATCCAAGAAAATATACTTCTTCTTTGTCGGGTTCATGTTTAGCTCGTCGAGTTCTAGTATCATCAGCTGTGCGGTGTTGTCGTAACCATGTCCTGACGTAATGCTCTGGATTTCATGTCCGGATATTTGGGCCATTCAACTTGATAAACATTAGGGCTGATACGTGTTCGATGGTCAGTCTTGTTCTAGTTGGCGATATTATTATATTCATATGACTAAAATCCCGTTCACACTCTGATGAACTGCAAGGAATGAGCTTGGAGCAATTCATCAGTGGGTTTAAATCCTTTGGAATGACCGTGCTGTTTTCTAGATAATCTCTGAAGCTGTTTTTAATTTTGTTTAAATTCAACCTGAATCTTGCACAGAGCTTTTCGATTTCTTTTTCACCGTATCCAACTGATTTGTTGGGAGGCCAGCTTTTGCTTTCAAGCACTTGCAATTCTGAAAGAAGTGAAATATATTCTTTTTCGTGATTGTCGGTCCGTGTAGATGGTTCGTTGCTGCTTCTAGTGGTGAAAAGCCTTCTATTAAGGTTGTTAATGACACTTGATAGCAACTGCTGGTCATTAATAGCAGTTATTTTGCTACTACTTGTTAAGGGGACACCACAAAAGTTACCCTCGATTGCAGCTCTTTTGGCCTCAAGGCTTTTAGTGCCAGGTTTCTCTTTAAGGCACTCGAAAAAAGCAATTGACCTTCTTATGATTTTGTCTGCATAAACTACAGTCGTTTGCCTGTTTTGAAGACATTCTGAAACCATCGACAACTCTGCTAATATGTCATACATGATCGCCAAATCTGACAGAAATTGAGTTGATGTCAGGTGTTTAATCAATCCTCTGTGCATCGCTCGTTCAGTTGTAGTTCTGCTCTTGTCTTCTTGGGCCTTCTCAAAATGAGAATACAATGCTTGATAGCCATACCAAACGAAACGACCGTTACTGCTTTAAAGGAACTGGAAACCCATCTCGTACCCAAAATACGACCAATTTTGTGTTTAGCTGCAAATCATGTTCACTAGCACACTCGGCTAGTTCTCTTTGGTTTTTAGGTGATAAAGAGTGTATAGCTTATCCATAAAAATCTGAAATTGATTAACAGCTCCCACATCATTGATTGAATCACTTACAGCTAACTCTATCCTATGGTTCATACAGTGCCAAGGAACATTGTTTGGAAATTGCTGTAATAGCTTTTCTACGACGATAGATTTTTTCCCTAACATGACACTAGCGCCATCACAGGCAAATGCAACTAAATTCTCTTTTAGGTACTCATGGTCAAACCCATGTTTTTTCAAACAACCTAAAAGGGCCTCAAAAATAGAATAAGCAGTTTGATTAGGCAATTCAATCAGGTCTAAGAATAAGACATTTGGTGGAAGATCTTTGCTGGTTTCACATTTTAAATAAACGATCAAAGTAGATTTATCACTTAAGCTTGTAGATTCGTCAATCACAATTGAAATTTTACCTGAAATGCTTTTAATATGTTGAATAATTCGCATTTTCATCTCAGCAGAAATGTGGTTAATGATTTCAGTTGCACTAAATCTAGAGTGTAATCCTGCACCAATGTCTACACCATTCAATTTTTGAAGTTCCAAAAGTTTGAAATGGTCAGAAAAGACCAATTTATAGATAATCTCGGATATAGCTTTCAGCTGATCGGGTGCATGGCATTCTGAGATCTATGAACGTCAGGAAGGCTAGTGGCCCGGATGGCATTCCTCCGTGTTTGAGGGAGTGTGGCTTGAGCTGGCCCCTATCCTCGTTCAACTCTACTCTCTATGCCTTAATACAATACATTTCCTCAGTGCTGGAAGCTCACATATGTCCAACCAATCCCGAAAAAGGGCAAGCCATCTCTGATCCTCCAAACTACGTCCGTTTACTCTCGACAGGTTTGCATTTCTATCTAATTTTGAAACCTCTCCTTAACTCTCATTTCCTGAATCATCTGGAGTCTCATTCCCTTCTTTCAGATCATCAGTATGGCTTTCGACGCTAGAGGTCAACTGGTGACATACTATCCTATCTAACTGATTTATGGTCTTCTGCCCTTAGGGACTATGGAGAGTCTTGTGTGATGGCGCTCGACATATCAGAAGGCTTTTGATCGAGTATGGCATGCGTCACTACTCTCTAAGCTCCCTTCCTTTGGGTTATCCTTATCTTTGCTTACCCTTGTCCAGTTTATCTCTGGTCGCTCCAATCAGCACCCGGTTGATGGAGCGACATCTCCACCTTTCCTGTTAATTGTGTGTTCCTCAGGTTCTTTTTATCTCCAACTTTATTCTTACTTTTGCATCAACGAGTCTCCTCAGCTGTAACTTTTTAAACTCTGTTACGTCTTATGCCGACGAACTCAACTCTCCATCTCCAGCTCATTTCAAATCTGCTCCTCTGTTTGCCTCTAGAGTTCCCTCTAGTCTTTCAGCTTTCCGATTCGTATCTTGCCGACCTGGAATGGGATTTCCGTGTGCCGCTTGCAACCTTGTGAAGTCAGTTCTTTTAAAACCAACTTCTTTAATACTCCCTCTCAAAAACAACTCCTAACTTTCCTATTTTCTTCGCAGTTCTAAACGCCTCCAGCCTGCTGAAACATAAACATTCTTGGCTGAACATGAACAAAAATCTGTCTTGGAATACCTCATATCACATACGGTTGCGTAAGGTGGCCCCAAAGAAAGCTGGGAGTTTTGTTCAGGTTTGGGGAATTTTTAATCTTCCTGCAAGCTACTCCAGTTATATAAGGGCCTTTTCCGCCCTTGTTTGGAGTACTGTTTCTCACACCTGAAGGGAGCTCCTGTTCCACCCTTCTATTGGATAAAGTTGAGTCTATAGCTTAAGAGACTAATAAACTGTCCCTACTTTCAAATTCTCTTGCGACGTGACGTTGGCGCACTATCTCTTTTCTATAGGTACTACAAGACGGTAGATGCTCAGGGGAGTTGGCAGCTCGCATTCCACCTCCATTAAAGTCGCCCTCCGTAATACATGAGGGGTGCCGATGGCTCTCACATGATTTTGCGTGAAGCATTGGAAATCCCAGACTCGTTCGTTGTGGCTCCTCCTTCTTTCCAGCCACCTCTGTTTTGTGGAACTCCTGCCATCTTATCTTTTTCTGCTGTATTTAATCTTCCTCTCTTTAAAAACCCTACGTCTGCCGCCACTCTAAGAGATGCGTTAGCCCTTGGCTTGGTGAGTTTTCCCCCTGTCTGTATTTTTATTCCTGCCCCATCCTTGAAAAGGGCCCAGCCCATGAGTGGAAGAATATGTAAAAAAAAAAAAAAAAAAAAAAAAAAAAAAAGCAACTCTTAAGAAAACTAGAAACTATGGGCAAAATTAGGGTAAATTTACTTTTCCCCAACTCTTTTAAAAAATTTAGAAAATTAAGTTCGAAATGTTAAAGAAAAGTAAGAAACTCTAAAATCGTATAATATATATATAATATAATATATATATATATATATATATATATATATATATATAATATATATATATATATATATATATATATATATATATATAATATATATTAACATAAATTATATATTATATATATATATATATATATATATTATATATAATATATATATATATATATATACTATAATATATAATATATACTATACTATATATATATATATATATAAATATATATATATTATATAATATATATATATATATAATACATATATATAGATATAATATATATATATATATATACTATATATATAGGGTAGTAATACTATAATAATAGAATATATATATATATATATATATATATATAGTATGATATGATATATTATATATATAGTGATATATATTATATATATATATATTACATTAGGTATAGTATATATATATAGGGTATATATATAAAGTATATATATATATATATAGTATATATATATTTATTATTGATGATTTATATAAAATAAGATATTTTCTTGGTGAGATGTTATTAATATTACCAGTTCTTTACCATTCAGATTATTGGGCGTGAAAGCAACAATGACAAACTAGTATAGAACTTCATTGGGTGAAGAAAAGTAGAATACTATGGACCAAAAACTCTATCTTGAATACGAAAAAGTTATAATACATCAATGAGCACTGCTAAAGGTTATGTTTA
>JABUQX010106933.1:2500-5000 GCA_015478945.1 Trachelipus rathkii | reverse complement strand
CAGGAAAAGCTCGACACCAATGGCACGAGCTATAAAGGGCGAAAACGGAGTCCTAATAGTAAACCAAAAGGAGATTGACGAGAGATGGAGGAGATTCTTCGAGTATTTGGTGTGCAATGTGGAGGCGTTGCGGAGGAAGATTGCAATGATCTTGATTTGGAGATACATTAGAGAGGAGGAGTGGTTGATCACGGAGGAGGAGATGATGGTGGCGTTGAAAGGTATGAAGAGCGGAAAGGCGGCGGGAGAAGATGGAATAGTTGCGGAGATGCTGAAGGAAATGGGAGTTGAAGGGACAAGACGGATGTTAAATCTAATGAACAGGTGTGGAGAGATTATGTGGTGCCTGGTGAATGGAGTAGGGCAACAATCTGCCCCATATATAAATAAGGAGATAAAACAGAATGTGGAAACTATAGAGGGATTGCATTAATGTCGCACCCTGCGAAGATCTATGAAATGATATTAGAGAGAAGGCTGAGAGAGGTGGTGGAACACAAGCTAGAAGAGTGGCAACATGGTTTCAAACCGGGGAGATCGACTATAGATGTGGTGTTCGCTTTGAAAATGATAAGTAAAAAGAATTGGGAATTTAACAGGAAGACATGTGCAGCTTTCATATATCTTGAAAAGGCTTTTGATAGAGTGCCAAGGGAGTTATTGTGGTTGAACTGAGAAGAATAGAATATGAAATACCTGAGAAATTGTTAAAAGCAGTAAAAAGCACTTATGTAGACAGCAAATGCAGAGTAAAGACTATTTCCGGTGAGGAAGAATGGTTTAATGTCACAACTGAGTGAAGCAAGGGAGCGTGCTCTCCAATTCTGTTCATTATATACATGGACAGTGCGGGAGATCGGTGGGAACAGAGTGGAAGAAAGATGTTTGGATACGTGGATGACTTGGTGTTGTTTGCACAAAACTAAGAGAGACTGCAGAATTTTCTGGAGGTTTGGGACGAAGAGTTGGAGGAGAGGGGTATGAGGATAAACCGGAAGACAGGTGATGTTGATTGGAGGTGGTGGAGATGTCCTGGAGGTGAGTTTGAGTGGAGAAGGGCTGAGACAAACAGACCAGTTTAAATATTTGGGGGTGCACTATGGTGAGGAAAACGACATAATGCTTGAATTAAACAAGAGAATTGGGAAATTTAAAGGGACAGTATCAATGTTGTTCCCATTGTTGAAGGAAAGAGAAATTTCGAGACGAGTCAAGATGGTGATGTACACAAGTACACTGAGGCCAATACTGACTTACGGACATGAAGCTTGGGCTCTTAATGCGAGAGCAAATAGCAAGTTGGGGGCATGCGAGATGCGCGTGTTGTGACTGATTAGAGGAGTAACAAGAAGAGACAGGAAGAGAAATGAGGAGGTTAAGGGCGGATTTGGGCGTGAGACAGTGTGGTAGAGCTTGTGGAGAGGGGACAGCTGCGGTGGTACGGACATGTTAAGAGGATAGAGGAGCAACGAGTACCCAGAAAATATCTGGAATGGATATCGGATTGGAGAAGAAGTGTGGGAAGACCTAAAGTTAGATGGAGCGACAACGTGAGCGTGGCAATGATGAAGAGAGAAAGGAACATCCAGGATGTGGAGGCGTCTGAGATGTGGATGGACAGAAGACGTTGGAGAAGTTTCGTGCAAAAAAACTGACAGATGCCTGCATCTACAGGAGATTGGTGAGAAGGATGATGAGGTATATATATATATATATATTATATATATATATATATATATATATATATATATATATATTATATATATAATATATATATATATATATATATATATATATATATATTAATATAATAATATATATAAGTAATATATATTATAGACAAAATATATAGTGAAATAAATGAAAATATATGAAAATAATAAAGATTAAAAAAAAAATCATTAAAAAATAAAAACAAATTATAAATATATGAAAATATGTAGTGTTTTTTTTTGCTTAACAATCATACATAAAATAAAACGTAAAAATAAATTAAAACAATAATAATAATAATAATAATAAAATAATAATAATAATAATATATAATAATAAAATAATAATAATAATAATATAATAATAATAATATAATAAATAATAATAAAAATAATAATAATAATAAAATAATAATAATATAATAATAATAAAAAAATAATAATAATAATAATAATATTAATGATAACAAAATAATAATAAATAATACATAATAAGGTAATAATAATAATAATATATAATAATAATAATAATAATAATAATAATAATAATAATAATAATAATAATAATAATAATAATAATAATAATAATTAATCAAATATATAATAATATAATAATAAAATAATGATAATCGATTTTCATTCGGTTCAGTAAAGATGGATAACGAAAGCACCGATTTTTTTTTAACAAATATCGAACTTTTTTGATAGGATTTAATGGGAACCCCAGACCATTTTTGGAGATATATATATATATATAATATTATATACTATCTATAATATATATATAT
>JABUQX010106932.1:17500-41722 GCA_015478945.1 Trachelipus rathkii | reverse complement strand
TAATATATTTAATATAATATAATATATATATATATATATATAATTACTTATTTTGATTGAAAAGGTTTACACGTCGCAAATCCGATTCGTTAACTTATTCGCTATTCAAGCATAAACGCTAAGAGATTATTGATTATAAATATACAAAATAAATGTATATATTTTATATTACTCGTAAATACTTTGAGTAAAAATATAATTTTAATTAAAACTGTAATAACCAAATACATTTTATAAAGAATTATGCGATAAAAATCCTGCAATTAGTTATTATGAAATGGAAGAAAAGAAAAGTTTTGAATAAGGAAAAGTTTTTTTTTTTCATCATTTGAATATGATGTGGGACAAGAACAAGAACAATCATGCATCCCACTAACTACTAACACCAACCAACCTTCTACCACTTATAGATTGGTGTTAAAACTAAAGTTTTGAACCACTCGGTACGACTCGCTATACTAGATATATTTTAAAAGACTAGTTTAAGTTGATTTGAAGCTTATAAAATGACATTTAAACTTTAAAAAAGAATGCAATATCTTAAAGAAAAAATAAGCCAGATTCGAAAAACTTTGGAAATATATTGCTGATTTTTTGCAGCGTATTCTTGCTAATCTGTCATCTTTTCATATAATATTGCCACTCTTTGCTTCAAATTTACTCGGTCGAAAAATAAAAAAGAACAAATAATCATTCGCTCTGAGTCTTGAACCACTTTGCTCATCTCTAGGTAAAACTGATGGTTTAATATTTGAACCATATTAAGATGAACAATTTTGTATTGTATAATTTAAATTAATACAAGTTTCTCTGCATTTTCTCCCATAAGGCATCACATACTATTCACCTAACGAAACTAAACCAGCTTTGGCTTAGATCATTGACGGGGTAGCAGCTAAAAACTAGAAATCTAGATAGAGCGAAATAAGATGGCCTCAATTTGAGATATTTTTCCTCATTGCCTTAAACATTCAAGAGGTTTATTGTCATTTTGTGCTCTGTTTTCATTAGAACACATTTAGACTTTAGTTTTATTTGTGTCTTTTTAGTTTTTTGTTCATATAGTTACTGTTTGATGCCAAGCGAGTATTCATCTTAATAGTTATAGTAAAATCATTTTAATTTTTCTTCTTTATCTTCAGTGCTGGTTTTCGAATATTTTTTAGTGATGATTCTTCCTGTTTAACTGTGATATATTTAGTTAGCTTTTAAAACAACTGAACAATATTTTCTTTCATCAGTGATATCAAGGAAGAAGAGGTTAAAAAACTTTGATTTGTTCCTTGGTTACCAAAGAGATTGCTTCTATGAAAATATCGTTCGCTTTGAAAGTCAAATTTTATGTCAAATTCACTTTTTTACTAAGATTATATTTTGTAGCATTAGAGCCTTAAAATATAATTCATTATATCCTACTCCTTTGAAATAGACAAGACTGTTCTTATTGATTTCAGAATAGTGATTCTATATACCATATAGAACACTGATATTGCTCAATAGTGCAATTATTCTCTCAAATGGTTTTCGTGGTCCATTATACATACAATGATAATCATGAAGTCTTGAATCTTTACAGATCAAATTCTACTTTGCATCCAATGTGAGACGCATCATTGATATTATATTGTTAATAACTATTAACTTGAGTTATGTATGCTCTAGTTATACGGTAACGTGCCAGATTTGTTAGCTAAAGGTTTAAAATTCCTAGAAAGAAATTTTTCCGCAAAATTTCTTCCTCATCTATTAAACACAGCTCCAAGAGGTGAGAAGAATACTAAACAAAAAATCTCCAACATTAAAGTGTATCAAGGATTACATACACCTTTGGATGTTTTAGATTTCTTAATTCATGTTCTGTGATTGATGTCAGGTGATTGGATTGGGATTATTGAAAAAATAGTTAGGTTATTGCAAAGGGAAGCAATAATAATTCAACATTAGATTAAAATATTCATTACCTAATAGTAACGATAGAACAGTATTAGAGCCTTGAAATCATTCACAAAGTATGATTAAGTGTGACATTTATGATAATTTAAGCAATGATAAAATGATATTTAAAGGAGAGAAAATTTGTTTGAAGATATGACATTATGAAAGGCAGATACACACACATCCACACACATTTCGAACTAATATGGATCTATGGATAAGTCTGAGGACGCAGATAGGCGGATATCCGCACAAGTCATCAGATGTGAAAGTATGAGGAAATGAAATATTGAAGTTAATCATTGATTAATAAAATATAATTATTACTTACTTCAATCATAATATATGGCTAAGATGACAGCAGCAAATATCCAAATATTTAATAGCTCTCTAGAATTTTTAATCAAGGGCTGACTCACTCACTAAAATACTAAAGTATGCTTGTTGTCCCTCACAAAAATAATTATAAGTAAAATAACATTACTCAATAGCACTTCTATAATAATGCCTACCAAATAATCGATAATAATAAACTTACTCATATCTCGAAATATAAACGTTTGTATATTAATAAACATAATAGTAGCTTTAATAATTTATCTATATTAGGTAATACTAATATAATTTACTATTACACCTATTAAATATAGTTGAAGCCCTTGGGAAGGAAGAACTAAAAAACGGTAATATTTATATGATATAATAGTTAATTAAATAACCTTAGAAACATAGTATATATAGCAATCAAGTGACTATAAATCAGATATTATATGTCATACTAAATTACCTAAATAAAAGTAAATATGTATATTTAAGCAGAATAAAATAAAGTATAACTCAATAGTATATATACCACTATTATAATAATTAGAAATATAGGTGAATACATAACCTATCAAAAAATAATAATCAGAAAATACATTTTACTATCCACCGATACAATGAATATCACTCACAGACGGATGACAATTCAAATAACACCCAGAGAAAATAAGATACATATTTGAAACATTCCCAAAAATTGCTTACATTAGCTTAAATACAAATCACAAATTCTAATGTATAACCAAAAAATATCAAGTATTGTTATTATTTTACATATGAATAAAATAAAACAACCAAACGATCTACGGCCAAAGCAAATATACAATCATTAGGAGGGTATTATATATATATATATAGATATATATATATATATTATTAGATTACATTTATAATACTTATATAATATATATACCCGTGATCAAGAACTCACCGTAGCCCACCCAGGAAGAGTCCAACATTTCCATTATATATATATAAATACAACTCCTACCGAATACAGTATTATGGTCGATTACTAGAACACTACTACTATACTTTTATTATTTGCGAGTGTTTTACCTTATAACCTATATATATTTTGTAGAATGTAAGTTAACCGACAATGCATGATAAAACAAGTTTACCTAATAATTGTATAAAATATAATAGAGATAAGGAACTATAATTATTTTAAATATCATTATCATATATATATATCATTTGTTTTTCAATCCAAGATGTCATATCAATCTTAAATTTTATTATATAATTAAAAAGTAATATATAATATTCCTATACTACTTCTTATTTTTCAAGCAAAGATTTTTTATTTAATTCTAACTTTTCTAACTACCATATTTCCTTTGGACATGCAAAGAATATTATCTATATAGAAAATAACACATTAGTACACCTTATGGCAAATATAGCCACCAAAGGATATACAAATATCATTTAACTCACATACAGCGAGATTTTAGATGTTATAATTATATGGAAATATATATAAGTCCCCAGTGTAACGTACCTGAGATAAAGATACATTTTGAGAGATATAAGACAATTTGATAATTTTTACAAGATAATTTATATTGTATTTATGAAAAATTATGTTAATCTGTGTTAAAAAATCACCAAAGTTATTATTCCCTAAATTACTATACCTAATTCATTCCTATGTTCCATTGAAATTAAAAGTAAAATATATATAACATATTATAAATCTGAATTAATTAGTTCCACATTTATAGGTTACCCAGCGAAGTTTAATAGATATATAAATGCTAAGTTTTTATTATCATAAATGTATAGATATATAATATATATTATATATATATAGAACTAAAAATAAAGTTGATAAACTTATCAGTTATATAATCATAGAAAATCACCAAATTTGTATATATTTACCAGAAAAATATTATAAGATATACATTTTCAATGCCATAACCATCTTTCCTCTATTTTCACAGAAAAAATTGAGAGATATAATTTATTATTTCTCCTGTATCGCATAGTTGACACCAAGAGAAAAACCAGAATAAATAGCCAAATAAACATGATCATCAAATAACGAAACATAAACAACCACCACAATCTTCATCAACGTACACACGTAAAATACTCTATAAGTGAGAAAAACTCATGCAATTAAAGAAATATATTCCCCTCAAAAGGGATATTCTACGAGACAGCTACGACATTACTACTATGTTAACGTTTCGATTTTCTTCGTGAAAAAATATTTTATTAATATTAAAAAACTAATAAATCACTAATGTGTTCGAAATTCATCTATGCTGGGCATAACAGCACAAACCTCCTCCTCTCATTAAAACCTCTATATCAAAATGCGACTCATATAATATGCAAACTCATTCTTCTCGTCCTTCTATTAACCAGAACTCTATCAATTTCCTCTCTTCTAAACATCAGATCCATTTTTATATCCTTACTTTAAGTTCACAGTCATACTTTTATTATCCGTCATACATCAATAGGCCTCTCAACGTCATAACCACTCGTAAATTTTAGTTTGTTTCAATAGCATATTTCTATATACAAAAATACCGACCTCCTATCCATACATTCCAATTAATTGAACTCATAACACAATATCAATTACTTCATTCAATTATATATCTTCTCAATATAAATCGTCCTAATTGAATACCAGTCACAATGCCACATCAAATATAACTCTAATGTAAAATTTTTTCGATTTCGCTCATTTTTTAATCATATTCTCCTCACACCTAACACGCCCTATAATTGATTGCCCAACTAACCTGTGACAGCATTGTATCCGTCAACGTATCTTTAAATAATTACCCTGCGTTAAGTAGCAGATCGTAGTCAATGGCAGACCACAAAGAAAGAGGATAAAAAAAAAAAAGATCAACACCAGATATTATAATAGCGATTTGATCCACACAAGTAAATCGGATTTGATTTCTATCCTCATGTCTAAAATTACCTAGACGCAACACTACAAAGACATATATATCACCTATTTACAAATTCACCATATAATTGAATAATGAAGTATACCAGCCAACCTATACCATAACCAATGTCTACCATCTTATCAAATACATACAACTACAGTACAATTCAATTACTACAAGTTTATCCCTTTTCAATTCAAAAAGATATAATACTAAATATTAAACTCAGAAATACATATTGTCCATATAATTGCTTTTACACAATTACTAAAAAAGCCTGATCTCCGGAAAAGAAGGAACCGAAGATCAGGTTCATCACTACTAAATATAATAATTACTTAATTTCATACATAATTCTATTCTAACCCCTAACTCTTTTACACAAATATTATGTTTGATACATACAATCCATCTCTAACTCTTCTTCAAGATATATCAACACAAATCATACATCCAAAATGAATATCCACAAATTAATAAGTAAGTGCACTCCATTCTACTATTCCAAATTCCCATAATTCTTAATAATAATTATACCATCTCACATTACACACCCCCACACTTCGTAATTCTTATTCAGTAATCCCCGAAAATCATATATACATAATAAGAAAATCTAACAAAGATAGAGAACAGTAATTAAATGAACCATCCTTAGACTCTACACATCACCAGCTAAAATAGAAATTCCATCAAATAAATAGACATATAAACAATCCAAACTTTCTACCTTCATATATTTTATATATTATAATAACATCAGAAATTCTGTTTATAAAATTATATCATTGAGCAATACATATTAATGATAAAATTCCATCATGTTCATCCATAGTCAAACCAAAATAATAATAAATTAATATATCTTGACTAAACAGTCTAAACCACAGATCTATTCACTATTAATTCCTATGTCATAAGCCTGTATGCAAAATCCAATAAAACACTCTAAATTCAAATTTTATAATCCTCTTCATTATCATTATATATATTTATCAATAAAATTTGTATTCTAAAATAGCAAAAATTGATATCCACAGCAAATAATTCACATCAATATCTACTCAACTTTCTATTCGCAACACTTATGTTCTTCACCAAATCAGGATATACTCACTCAAGTACACTTCGTAAACGAATACTCTTACAACAATTAAATTAATAACACTATGCATTTATGATTATCATTTAAAACCCTATATAATAAGCTACAAATAACAAATATATTACTAATTCTCCTATAGCTCTCACAGTTGCCCCTTATCCCCCTATCCCCCATTATCCTATCTTTATATTGAGAATCTATTAAAACTTATACTAACCATAACCAAAAATCTTCTGAACATGCATTTACACCATACAATAATAATCTCTTTGCGATCACACTAAATAACTTACTATAATCCATATTCATATCAACAATATTAACCTCTCCAATTCTTGACCAATATACTAATATCATAAATTACCAAAATAAGTAATAATCCATCATCCATGCCTGATAGAAATTTAAATAACCAAATTTAATCTTCAAACATTTAATATTTTATTGTATCTATGAACTTGATAATTTTGACCTCTTCATAATTATCTAATCACCTCATCCCAAAGATAACCTATTCTTCTATCCATCCATCAAAAATACCAATAACAAGCATATCACATATCACATTCTTATTACTGCCAATGTTATGCAGATTCGAAGTTGTTCATCTTCCACCACTCTCCTCACAGCAAATTCATATTATAACGCAAATGCAAACATCTTCTTATTACATTAATTCTAACCAGATATACAGTTAATCTCATTGTTTACCAATTACACAGCTATACATTCAAAAAAATCAATTTCCTATTTAACCAATTTAACTATATCTCACATTCATCATCACATTACCAAGAACTGTATCTTTGATACGCTATTATTATTTCCTTACTATGATTCGAATAAATTAACTTTATAATACATCACTAATCTTATTCCTCCACATATATAATGAGAATTAATTAAATATAAATAAGATATACATAAATCCAAAAAATACACCTTTCATTTTTGGAAAACTCCTAGAATTTACCTAATAAATGTTAAAATTGTCAACCCAAATACATCCAAACGCATATATCTTTAATATACAATTTAACGGAGCTATTGTTAATCAATTCTTGATTAATATTGTCCATTACATCAATGTTATTCATTCTAAATACTTCAATACTTTAGCACTCCACCATACTATCTCTTTGTTGCACATAGTAACAAGACCGGCTTTTTCTATTGCATTCTACATGATATTTGATTCATATTTATAATACATAATATAATCAACATTTAACGAATTAATATATTTTAGACTAAAAATAAACTTTTGCCTCATTACTTTATTCTCATGATAATCCAAGACGGGTGTTGAAATTTCACCCACACTATCCAATATAACATCCTGGTCTATCGTACCCACTGAATATTCTGAATAAGGGACATATAAATAAACTATGAATCTAAAATTAAAACAAAATAATGAAATACCAAAAGTATTAAAATACCGAAAAGCATTTAATTACAAGTATAATCACTAAGTAAATTTAAGATAATCTAATTAAATCAAAGCTAAAAAATGATGATAAACATAATATCAATTAATCTTTAAATATATAATAATAATAATAAATAATAATAATATAAATAATATAATTAATAATATAATAAATAAGTAATAATATTAAATAAATAATAATAATATAATATTAAATTATAATTATAATAATATATAGATAAAATTAATAATAATAATAAGAATTAAATATAAATAATATTTAATTATATTAATAAATTAAATAATATAATAAAATTATAAATTAAATAAATAATATAATAAATAATAATTAAATAAATATATATATAAATAAAATATATAAATATAAAAATAAATAATTATAAAATATAATAAATTAAAATTTACTTTCACAAAGAGAATGAATTAATAGTAGAAGAGATCCAATAAGGTGAGATGATATAAAATAATGAATAATTTTATTATTAATGAATAAATAAATAATTCATTAAATTCTAAAATCCTGTTATATAATAAAAATACAAAGGATATGTAGGGAAAGGTACAAATGAGAAAGTGCGACTCCATGATAAAATAGAGAGATATTATGGAAACTGAATACATAATGGTAAGGTTGGAGAGAAATGGTAAATAAAAAGATATGAAAATCTAACTAAAAAAATAATAAGATAAAAGTAAATGAGTAAAATATATAAGAATAAATGAGAAACGGTCCAAATCAAATATGCAATAATAAAAGAATATTAAGAGAAATGAAATAAATAGAAACATAAAATATAATATATGAAAAGAAATATGCCGAAAATTTTATTCCTCCTCGATGGAAGTAGCAACAATAGGTTGAGCTAGCAGAAGAAATGCTATCAATAAATATATTATAAGAAATGAAATATTTAAAATATAATGAATTGGCAAATAAAATATAAACATAATATGAATACACAAAAGTTAAGAAGACAAGTAATGTAAGAATAAAGTAGTGCAATATGAAACCAACATTGGATTGGAAAGCCGAGGAAAATTATAAAATAATAGATAAATAGATAAATTAATTAAGAAAATATTAATTTTTAATTTTAGAGTTGAGTAACTTAGAAATAAATAGGAGATGAGTAAAATGATAATAGAAGAGAGATATGTGAAGAGAGGAGTAGTAATAATTGAGAAATGAGAGATGAAGTAAAGAGTGGATGTTGAATAATGATTAGGATAAATAATTAACTCAATGAGAAAATGAAACTAGAAATAGAAAGTATGATAATTAAATAATAAATGAATTAATAAATGAAAATATTTATTCATTAATATATGAAAATTTTGGATAAAATGCAGGTTTAAAGCAAGCTTGAAGGATTGGTAGAATAATAATAATAAAAATTCGTATTGAATTATAATTTATCACAGAGACATTTCCATAAATGAGAAGTAAGTTGGAGAATAATGAGAAAAGAAACGTACATTACAAATGAGAGACTATTTGAATATAAACGGGTTATTATATCCACAATGATATAATATAACAAAAAGATAGACAAGAATACTCTGGAGGCTGCAAAATTACAAGAATGAAGGATTTACACTTTAATGAACATAATAAGATACTATATGAGCTAAAATATATATGAAAAGAGTAAGAGTAAGTTAAGTGTATATATAAAGACAAACAGACAAAAGATATCAGCAAACAATATTGACGTTACATCAAAAAAGAAAAACAGACTTAAAAACTGAGGCATATCAGTAAGAATTAAAAAGTGTAGAAGAGATACGACAGACACTATAATAATGAGTTTCACCTTGAACAGATATATAGTGAATTGAGATAGAAAGAATATACGAAGATAAAATTTACAACGGGATAGAATAGTCGATCATATTAGTAGATTATAAAAATTATATTTATTTAAATTTGAGATTTAAGTTAAAAATGCTTTTAGAAACCTTAGAGGAATAGCCATAATGATTGAGTGAAATAAGAGAAGAGTATTTAGAATAGAATAAAATGAAGTTGGAAGATGAAAGAATATTTGTAGATGGAATCATGGAAGCAGTATGTAATCAACAGTGTGCAAAATAGTACCAATGTCTGAGAACGCAGGGTATATAAAAAATGAAGACTATTTGAGGTGTGCGAGGGAATGAACGACAGGTCCTAATAAGACGTATTGTAACCCATTATATATTCATTATCTTAAAATTATATAACCGCTGATTTAAAATCTAATATAATGTTTGAAGAGGTTAAAAAGGAGGTGGGAATAAATGATGAAGTGAGACATACATATTTAACGAAAGAGAATAATTATAATGCAAATAAATTGTATAAATAATATGTATATTGAAAAGTTAATAAAAAATTAAAGTATGAAGAATGAAAGAATTGGAGACAATAAGGGAGAACTACTAAATATGAAACATTGAGAAAAACAGATATGATGTTGTGTGAGCATAAATAAGAAAAGGAGGAGGACAATTGATAGATAACATAGTGTAAAAATGGAGAGAGCTATATAAGGTATTAACGAAAGTAGGAAAAGAGCGAAAATAGGACATTAAATAGTCAATTAAATCATCTATTAAAGAATAGAAATAGAGAAACCAATAATTATGGAAATGTAGATGATATTAAATAATGTTCCCATATATATAAATAACCAATAAATAAATTTTTAGATATATCAAAAAAAAATGACTATAATATGAAAAATCAAAAAAGAGTATGAAAGATTTTGAGATAAAATATATTTAAAAAGACAGAAAAGAATAGAAATATAAGAATGATTAAGATCACAAGCGGAAAGTGAAATGAAACCTCATGAAGAGAAAAGGTTAATAAGAAATAAATGTCAATGAAGAATTAGATGTGGGGAAATTTGGAAAGGATGCATGAAGACAGGCCGGCGAAGGTAGGATAATTCGAATATAGATAGTAGAAATCAACCGATGTAATAGAAAATTCTCAATAGGATGAAATAGAACTCTAAGAGAAGAGAATTAGAGAATTAAGTCTGGCGTGCGAGAATCTATATATGATTGACAATTTGAATGAACTAGACTCTCAAATAAATAGATAACGAGAATACAAAAAGAAATACGTGGAAACAGTATAGAACAGCAAGTGGAATAATCGAATATAGCTATACCACTGTACAGTCGCTGATAGTATTATCTATCTAAGACCATAGAACTTCTAGTGAGGAACTAGATAAACATAGCAATGATATAGATAAATATATAAATATAAATACTAATAAAAAATATAAATAAATTAATGTAATATATAATTAATATAATTAAATAATAATAATAAATAATAATAAATAAAATATTAATAATAATAAAATTATATAATATATAAATATATATAATTAATATAAATTTATATTAAATATAAATAAATTAATATAATTAAATATATATATAATAATAATAATATAAATATAAATATAATAAATAATACAATAACAATATATTAAAAATTAATATAATAATAATTATATATCCTCTAATTAAATTATAAAAATTTAGTAGGTTTGGAATAAATTATATAAATTAAATTAAATTACGATATATACCAATAAATAATGATAAATAAAATAATTAATAATTAATAATAATAATTAATATATTAATTAATTATAATAATAATTTAATATATATTATAATAATTAATATATAATAAATTATAAATAAAATTAAATAAAAATTATTGTATAATTTATAATATTATAATGAATAATAATCTAATATTAAATTAATATATATAAATAATAAATTGACTTAAATCATTAAAATAAGAATTTAATTAATTATATTATAATAATAAAAAAATAAAATTAATATTTTATTAATAATAGAATTAATTAATATTAAAAATATATAATAATTTAATATAATTTAAATAAATAATAAAATTACATGCAAATCAATAATTATCAATATATATAAATAAACTACTCTTCCTAAACCTCATAATTATTATAACTTAACTCTTATATAACCCATTACTAATTTAAATTATTAAAATATATATTAATAATTAAATGCTAAATAAATTATTATATATAAATTGCTTCTATTAAATCACATATAATTGCTTAATAATATGTAAACATTATATATATAATTTGTAAAATATATTAATTATATAATATTAATTATAATAATAATATTAATAAATTAATTAATTATATAATAAATAACAATATAATATTAATTAATAAAAATAATAAATGTTAATTGATATAAATTAAATAAATAAAATATCTTAAATTATAAATATATAATTTATAAATAATAAATTAAATAAAAATTAATTAATAAAAATAAAATATAATATAAAAAATAATTGTAAATAAATGATATGTAAAAATTATAAAAATTCAATATATATATAATATATATATATATATATATATTATATAGATATTATATAATATATAATATAATATTATTAAATATATAAAATAAATTATATAGTAATATTATAAATATATTTTTTAATTTTGTAAATTAACTTATTTTATAATTGATTGAACTTAAGAGAGACTCTGAAATAAATAGGTGATTTTGTTTGTAAATCGTCAAAAATGCAAAAAAAAATTAACTTACGAATTGTTGGCACAATTTTAACAGATGTCACAACAAAAATTTTAAAAATAATAAATAAAAAAATAAATATATAATTATTATATTTTTTTAAGGGAAAAAATCGAGCACGTTTATTGCTACGTTAACATATTTTTTTTTAATTTCAATTAATATAGTATGTTGATTTAAAGTGTTGGTTTAATATACAATTTCATATTAATTTAAGAAAGTTGCCAAGTACAAATTTAGATAGGTATAGCGAATTTAGAACAAGGTTTACCTGCAAAATTTTATGCATTAGATTTGCATTTTTTCAAAAAAAAAAAGTTTAACTGAAATTTAAACAATACCCTCGAAGTAATATCAAAGATTTATAGTTGCTAGGGTTTTACGACTTGCAAGGATAGTCGTCGTTTGCAGGGTGGAGATGGAGCAAAGCGGAACCCACCATACATCACCTCCCTCTACTTCCTTAAAATTCATTATAGCTCCCATGAACCTAGTACCCAACACCTAGTTTTACATTAATAATTATTTATTCCGTCTCAACATTTCTGTGAGTTTTTAACATTAAAGGCGTATAAAAATCTCAATATAAAATATATAATTATATATAAGTAAAGTAGCGACCATTAAATATGAGCTAATATAGAAAGTAGCTATTTCAACCCAGTTTGCTTTCATAAAGCCTCCGATTACAGTAGCTACCATTTTTTGATAAAATTTCCTCCCATGGTTGTTTCATATATTCAAAAAAATTTTCAAAATAATGTTAAATTGAGCTTCTAAAAATTACAAAAGAGTTAAATAACAACCGAAAATATACATTTTTTAGGTAGCCATTTATAAATTTTAATTCTAAATTCATATTTGCATAATAATAGAATATATATATATTTAATATTATATATATATATATATAATAGTATAAAATATAATATATAATATAAATATATATATAATATATTAATATATAATATAATATTAAGTAATATAATATATTATAATATATTATATATAATATATAATATAATTAATATATATTTATATATATATATATATATATTATACACAGCGAAAAATAAAAGATAAAGAAATGATAGAATATTAAAATCTAATATAATTAACTGAAATCAAAAAATAGTTAATAGGTAATAAATAAATAAGCACATAAATAAATAATCCCCTGTGCAAATCATTATAATAAATATAATAATATATATGATACATAATTAATAAATATATAAAATATATATATGATATATTAATATTATATATAATATATAAAAATTATTATATATAATATTAATATATATATATAATATTATAATATATATTATTATAATATATATATTATATAATATATTATATATTAATATAATATAATTAATATATATATTGAAGATGACGTAACTCCACTAATACTTCAGTGCTGCAAACATGGCTCAGGCACTATAGTTTATAATTAACATGCATTGGTATACACATTACAATTCCTATTTACAAATATTTCATATATTAACTACGATAAAATTCTAAATATTTAGTATTTTTTGCAAAAATTGCTCAAATAATATAGAATGAAATAAAATAGAATTACAATAATAAATATTAAAAGTTTTTGTAAAATAATAAAAAAAAATAATTATGTGAACATCATTCGCAAAATATTAGATAATGCTATATGATTTAATTCATAAATCTATTGAAAAAAGCTTTACTAATATCGCCCAAATCGAATTAGCGGAAGATGATTGTGAAATATGTGAGGATTTACTCTATAAAGAAATGTAATGAAAATGTATTGTCTTTCTCATTAATATCATCCCTATTTTAGATGTTATATAAAAATCCATGACACGATCGAGTAAAAATAGGATAGACTATTTTATTTACTATTAAATTTTTTTTTAAAATAGTATATATATTAAATAGTATATATTTATATATTAATATAATAATATAATAATAAATTATATATATATATATATATATATAAATTATATATATATATATATATATATATATATTATAATATATAATATTATATATATTATAAATATATATTATATTAATATATATATAATTAATATAAGAGAGAGAAAGAAGAGAGATGAGAAGAGAAGAGATATAGAGAGAGAGAGTGAGAGAGATTTGAAGAAAAGATGAGATGAAGAGATATAATTTATAGTATATATAGAATTAACAAAATTAGAACAGCATTCAATATGAGATATAGAATGTTCTTCATTCTAACACAATAATGCAACAGATTGCAATGATCTATATATAACGTTTGGCATCTTGATGATTGTTCAGGAGAGTACATTTGAGGGGTATCGCAAAACTCAGCACCAACTCCCTGAAGTCATGAAATGCGTTGAATTATTATTTAAATAAAATATAAAGAAACTCTAAATTATAGATTACCTCAAGAATATTTTCTAATCTTGCAAAACAACTTGCAAAACCAGAACATTAGGCTGTATGATAGAGTAATATAATATATTATTATATATAATATAAGTAGTAGTAATAGTATTATAGTAAGTAGAGAGTAAATAAAGTAGAGATATTATGATATAGCTAATATACAGGATAAGTATATAATATATATATAAGTATAATTATAGTTAATAAATAAGTGTTGATCGGCGAGCGATTTTCTTGGACCACATACCCAGATCTTGCTATATATCTATATTATTATATATATACGTAATATATTAATAACTCATTATTATAATATATATATATATATATTTATTTATATACCCTATAATTAGTAAGTAATATATATATAATATATAGTTATACTATACTATTTATATAGATATTAAGCATATATAATATATATATAAATATAATATATATATATATGAATAGAATAATAATCACATATTAAGCTAATATTTATATTTATTTTATTATAATAATATATTATATATAAACTCCCATATGTGTTGTAATAAGTGTATGCCGTATGTATATAAGTAATAAATTAATTATAGTGAAATAATTTATGTAAATCTTGATTTGTATGTGTTCGAAAGCTTATTAAGTATGTATATATTAAATTTGGGTTGGTAGTGCTAACATATAATGTAAGATAGAGTTAATACAATTTCAGAAAAATTCCACGAAATGAGTCGTTTTCAATCTGTACTTGATGAAGAATAATTGAAATTATTCTCTTCTCCTCTCTCTTCTCTCTCTTCTCTCTCTCTCTCTCTCTCTCCTCTCTGCTTACCTCTCTCTCTTCTCATCTCTCTCTGCCTCTCTCTCTAGACTATAATATAAATATAGTAATTAGAAAACTAATCACTACCATTTTGATTTCTTAGAGTCACTGCCATATTCTTAATGAAGGAAAAGTCAACCTTATAATACTTCGCTCCTTCAAAATAGAAAACTGATATCCTCTCTCTACTCCATTTTGTCGAGCTCTATTACCCAAGTATTGACGCCAAAATGCAAGTCTCGTCCTTACTACTACAATTTGATGATTGAAACATTCTTTTCCATATCTAATTTCCATTAATTCCAATTGATTTACATATTATACAAACACGCGTGCTTCTCTTCACATGTTATGCCATAATAATGATTATTTATATATATATATAATTTACTTAATATATTAAGAATATATTCCATATAATAAATATAATAATATACATATATAATTATAAAATGAGTAATATATATATTGATGTATATATATATATATAATTAATATATATATATATAATAATACTTATATATTTAAATATAGATATATAATATATATATAATATCTATATATATATATTAATATATTAATTAAGTATATATAATAATATTAATATTATATTATATATAATATATAATATATAATACTGAAATAAAATACAAGTAATACAGGCTTGGACCATGTAGTACATATGATTTTATCAAAGCGTGGATCACATAATTGGAATGGTTTATACCAAAGACTTTTTACCCTATTCCGACATTATTTGATGCATTTGATTTTTCCCTGCCTTTGATTTATAGTTTTGTATAAAATCAATGACATTTTTTTTATTATTTATGAGAAGATGGTTATATTGAATTTTTTTTTTAAATAGAGTTATTAATGTTTTGTGATGAAAACAGCTATTTGCAAGATAGACGGGAAAAGATACGAATAATTGAGTGTGATTAAAATAACAAAGAGCGAGCCGTCGGCAGTGAATAGAACGCTCACTTAATTTAGACAGGAAATTTGGGTCATATGAGAAAAATTAAACAGCTTGTAGAAAGTTTGCTTTTATATTTGAAGCAAATTTTATTATCTAACCTAAAACAAACCAGCTTTTTTTATTTTTTGTATCTAAGTTGCCGCAGTTTTTCTGCTAAACAAAACCAAAATCAAGTAAAACTAACGTGAAGATAAAAGTGAAAATCAGTGTAAAATCAATGTTAAAAATTATAAGTAAAAAATCAACTGAATGAAGATCAATTCAAAGTCAAGTGATAAACATAAAAAACTGATGCTGGTTTTCAAATGCCTTCCTTTTAAATAAATCAATAAGTTGAAATCATAATTAAATATTTACTATTTCCTGAAATATCATAATGTGTAAATAACACATCAAGTGTAAATCAAGTGAAAATCAAAAGTGTAAGTAAAATGATAAAGATAGTTAAAAATATAGATAAAATCAAGTAAAGATTAAGTTTAAATCAAGTGAAAATCAAGTGAAGATCAAGTATAAATCAAGTGAAAATCAAGTGCCAGTAATTTGAAATATCATAATAGCTTATATTGAATAATACGGTACTAACAAATATTATTATGTTAACAGCTTTCAAGAAAAAGTTTTCAGTAATAGACATCAAAACATTTTATAAATATAATTTCATCATCACATATATTATAATTATTCGTAAGCTGAATTCGAAAGATTAATATATGTAATATTAATATTGATTATGATATATAAGTAGCTTACTCAATAAATAAAGCATACCAGTAAATAAATAGATTTATTGTTAATAATTTAAGCTAAGGCATTATATATTATTAAGAAAATAAAAGCAAATAACATATAAAAGAATATTATATTTTATAAGTAAGTAAGATGGTATACGTATATATTATGAATAAATACCACATGAACGTTTATTGCATATAACACTGAGTAATACAGCAATTTCTCGTTCAGGCATAAGGAACGTTTAGTTATAAATTAAATATATATAGCTATATAGCTAAGCTATATAATGATACACTTAAATGAATAATAATGGACTGGCACATAATCTAGTTCACTTTAGATGTGCAAACAGAATAACTTAAGTGTAATTAACCTCTTTTTCCTTAACATGGTGAAACTACAAAATTACAAATATATAACATCTCATACACAAACAAATTCTACAATATAATACATAAAAATAAAATTTTTATTACATTCTCATTTCTATCTCATTCTCATCATACTCCTCATCTCTCAATCCTACTACTCTCATCTCTCTCATACTCATACATGCTCATCCATCTCTACTCTCATCAATCTCATCTCATCTATCTCTTCTTTATCACTCACCTAAACACACTAACACAACTACACATTAACACAATTGACAACATGCCCTTATGCAAAACAGATATGTACAAAAAATTTGTGATCCGAATATAGATAAAATAATAAATAATAATAATTATAAATTATATAATTAATTATATATAATTTAATATAAATAAATATAATATATATATAAATAAAAATATTTTTAGAGTAAATTAATATTATATAATGATATATATGATATATATATATTAATGAAAAAGATCCAATAGTTTATAATTATATACGCATTATATAAATTATATAAATTAAATAATATAAATGATTATTAATTATATAATAATAAAAGAATTCATAAATAATAATAGATACTAAATGAGAATAATATAATAATAAAATAATAATAAATAAATTATTAAAATCGTATCATATAAAAAAAATAAAAATAAACAAAAAAATTGTATTTATAAATATCAAATAAAATAAAAAAATTAAAAATAATAAAAGTGATGAATAAATAATACTTAAAATTAAAAATTATAAATTATAATAAAATTATAAAATAAAAATTAGAAAATATTAAAATTGATAATTAAAAAATAAAAATTATAAAATAAAATTATAAAAATTATAAACAAATATTATATTAGATATCTTTTTTAAATAGTTATCTAATTTAACTATTGATTATAATGTAACTACTTGAGAAAAATATAGTTATAATTTATATATAATAAAATTAATAATTAAAAATTATAAATAATTAATTAATAATATATAAATAATATAATATAATAATAATTAATATATAAATATTAAATTATACATATTTCATGAATAATATTATTAGATAAGAATATTTTCTATCATAATAATTGTATTTTATAAATAAATTTAATTATTTTTCTTAAAAATAAATAATAATTAGATAATAATTTGTAAATAAGAAAGAATCGAATTTTAGATTATATTAATATTGGTTTAATAATTGTATTAAATAACAATTAGTAGGCAGATTGAGAGTAATGGTATTGAATTTAATTTTCCCTTTTTAATATAAATTATATATTTTAATGAAAAAAATTAATTAATGTTAAAAAAGAATTAGTGTTTAATTAATTTTTCCTTTTTAATATCAATTATTTATCATAATTAATCCTTGTTTCAATTTACCATATAAAACGATAAAATCTCTTTTATCTTTTAATAAAAATCTCCAAATAAATCTGATATTATAATTCTAGTATAATCTGCAGACGTAATATTATAATCTGATAATATTCTAGTTGTAATCTTCCAGATTAATCTGAATAATATTCGAAATAATATTCTTGAAATGTTTATTAGATATAAATAGTATGGAATATCTGGAACCATTGGTGTCAAAAATTAAATTTAATTGTCAATTATTTCTATTATTTCAAATTAATGGAATATTAATTGAATTTTCTTTTTGTTTTCCACACACACACATACACATACACTTTAATATCACGTACACAAGCAATCATTCAAACAATATACGTACATAGGTTAAGCTCTTATCATCACAGACTATATGACTCATTAATATGACGATAAATTGTGACAGTAGAAGTGATAGTATAAGATAGTCGTATTTCTCTCAAGGATGGTATACAAATCTCTGATAGAAATAATCCATGACCCATAAGACCCAACAACTCTTATTCATTAATAAATAGGAGAGTAAAAATTAGATAGTTAATATCTTACAATCTAAATCAATTCGGCCACATCCAAGGTTAAATTAGATTCGTTTGAAAAGTTTTAATCGAAGTATAAGAATAACGAGAAGGCAGTGCTTTAAATCGCCTATGGTGCATCACCTGTGTGGTGATAATTTGAAAGCATTGCTTCCAAAATGATCGCTACGAAAATTATAAGTCTAAGGAATATTTAGAATTTTACCCTGGTGACGAATATACAACAAACTATAAATTAACCTAACTTAAATCTATAATTAACTTAACTCTAAAAACCCAAGCCCAACCCAAGCCCAACCAACCCATACCCAACCCAACCCACCAACCCAATCCCAAACCCTAACCATAAACCTAACGTAAACTATACCTAAACTTAACCTAACCATAATCACAATATATACCATGTAAGCAATAAACTAAAACACTTAAACACTAACAACATAGACCTATTACCTTATTTATTGTCATCTGTAAAAGATGATTTTATAATTTATTGATGTTCACCATTTGACATAAAGTTCGAACATATAGAGCTTATCACGCTATCAGAACGAAATCAAAAGAGTCGACATCAGAGTTGATATAGATGCTTGAAATTTTATCGAAGAATAATAATGAACAATGAGGAGTGCTAAAGTTTAACATATTTTATTTCAAATATAATAAAACAAGAGTAAAAAATAAACGGTTATTAAATTACTGGTTCTTTTACGACAATGGAAATTGATACAAATGATAGATAGAGAATAGATAAAGAATAGTTCTGGCCTTTGCCTCTATAATATACCTATCCAATTAATATTTAATGTCGTTATAAAAAAAGTATTTTAATGACGAAACTTAGAATTGTTTAACTCGATGTGTTATAAAAAATTATTTAAAAATTAGAAATTTTCGTATAAGTATTTTTAAAGAAGATAAATATCTAAATATAGCACTTAAAATTCTAGATGATAACCTACATAGCTTAGATTTAATTTTTATTTAATAATTAATTGAATTGTTTGGATAGGACTAGTTGAGAAAGCTAGATGAACGTATAATTAAGGTTACAAGATAATGTGCGTAATAATATTTAAAGTTCTGTTATGTTAGGTGTCAGAAAATAAAAATGCTAAATTTTGTCTATCTTCTTTACAAACCTATCGCTAAGGATTAATAATTTATGTTATACGTTTTTGGAACGTTTAGCGAATAGTATTAATGGCAATAAGTTATATAAGAATATTGGTTAGCGGAGATTAGGCTTTTAGTATTGGCAATGTGTTTATGCACGATTAATTAGGTGATAGGTTGCTAAAAAAAAATATGCTAATTTAATTTAATATCTTTATCCATATATAAAATTTATAAAGTATATGTAAAGAATCAACAAACGTTCAAGTTAAATGAACTTATACAACATTGATTAAATTCATCAAAATTAACGTTGGAATATAAGTAACAAATTCAATTCATCAAAGATATCACTAAGAGTCAGAGAACACAAGACAAAGTTTTATAGTAAAGCCTCGTGCACTCGAAGATCATTAATAAAAGTAGCTAGCACATAGCGAGTTATCAATAAGTGACTTAGCTTAAGAGAGGAGTCGACCAATAGTACCTAACCGAAACAAAAAAAGATAAAAGAAGAGAGATACAAATACATAGTGGCGGCAATTAAAGCACCAGAAGAAAAAATTGATTATTTTTTTTTAAAGCAATTATTAAATTTAATTGTTTAAGATTAAAGGCGAGCATTATAGATTAGCCTAGGTTAGGCTAGATTTAATCTTGTTCAAATAACCGAATGAATTATAGGAAGGAATTTCAGAGTTGAGTAAGCAACACAAAAGTATGTGACTAAGCGTGTTACAGAAACTAGATTTTTATCAACTTTAGAATAATAAAAATATATAGAATCTTCATAACCCTAAATGGATACAAAAAAGAATTACATTTTATAGATGCTCAACTTTATACAATTTATAATACCTCAATTAACATAATAACCTCCGACTCCGTCTCTGTGAAGACCCATGCAGCCTACGGGGTTTCAGCCAAGTACCAGTATTCATACAAAGGCGAAAACGCAAAGGATTAAAACGCATTGAACTAGTTAGCCACAGCACAAAAAGATGCTTAAACAGTTTCTTCTCCAAAAAGGCGAGTGCTATTTTCAGCGAACCATTTGCGAAAGAGATAAGGACAATAAAGTTATATTAATTTAAAAGATAATTAGCAGAATGAAATTTAAAATGGATTCAGTAGAAAAATCATTTTTAACAAATTGTAAAGATATGTCTTAGCTTCTGTTAATTCATTAACAAAATAATCAGGAAATCGGATAGGGATCTCAGCATAATATTCAAGGCTTTGCTAGTTGGAAACTTCAAAGAGAGGTTATCAGTCTTTAAATAAGATTACAATGAAGTGCTAGCAGTAAAAATGGCTCAGATTAAGGAAGGATCGAGATGATATAATTCATTTCAGAAAAAGAAGTTCCTAAATTGTGAAGAATAATTAATTAAAAAATAAGATTAAAGGAACTATATCAAATTTAATATAAAAAGAGGCGAAACCGATGTATGGAACTTTCGGTAGCCTCCAAAACAAGGACTTAAAACAAAATATTTTTTTTAACAGCAAAAACTAGCATATCTGCTTTCCCTAGGAAAAAGTGAAGATGGAAGCAGTACATAGGAAGAACAAAGCAATTTTTTTGCAATATCTCTTAGACAGTTAAAATTTCTTAAAGAAAAACTAGCATTGTTAAGTCAATACGCCCAAGAGATTAAAGATTGATTGAAAATATAAAGACTGATAGGAAAAAAAAGAGAACATAATTTTACTCCTCTTCCAAGACTTCTGGTAGCTTGATGGGTTATGGTAGTCCCACCTTCAATGCAAAACTTTTCAACTCAAAAGCAATGGCCAGAAAATTAGCAAAGACCATGCTATAGTTAATGCCCTTTTAAAACACATCCATTTTCATTATAAAAATGTTACAGAAGAAATATATCAAATCTATTATAAATTGTTTGGAGTAATATATGGAAGGAGAAAGCGATATCTGATAATTCAACCAGCAGCTCATTTCATTAGAAAGACATATATATGCTCTTAATAAAGGAATGAACGAAAAAGACGAACCACTGAAACAAAACTAGAACTGAAGCTTCAGTTCCTATAACACAGTGGTTCTCAACCTTTTTGAAGGTCCCGAACCTTGCAAGTTTCATAAGTGTATTCACCGAACCCTTCGTAATTGGAAAAATAAAATATGATTTTTTTTTTCAAATTAATTATATATATATATATATTATATTTTATAAGTATATTAAAATATATATATTATATATTATATATATATAATATAGTATATATATATCAAATAAATATATATATATATATAATAATATATATATAATATATATTATGCATAGTGAACCATGCATCAGTTGTACACAATGAATTCAATGAATATTTACTTACCATCAACGTGTCTTTTGCTGTTGCCTTTCCATGACGAGTTTAGAAATGCGGGGCTTCATCTTGGCAGCCACTCTCATATTTTCGCAACAATGCCTGTTTCTTTTCTTCGTTTTTATGTCTACCATTCTCGAAAATGATTGCTCTCAAAGATACGTTGTAACAAACGATATGAGTATTTCAAGAGCTTTCTTAACAATAAGAGGGTATGCACCGATTTGTTGACACCAAAACGTTGAGAGCGTTGTTGTTCTGAAGAGTTGCTGTTGAACCTGACTTTGTTGAAGTTCAATGATTTCCTCGAGGTATTCATCATTGACATCTGCCATCTCAACACTAAAAGTGAATTTCTGTCTCACCCATGCTGGATATGACTCTCTGGTAATGAAGTATCCGTCGAGAGACTTTGCGAGCTTATCTAAGTGCATAGCAATTGCTTGTTTCAGTTCCCCGGGTATATAAATATTTCCAATTCCAGACACATCTTCGATCTTAGTTACACAGTCGTCCAGCAGGGGAAAGTTTGCAACGTTATCATTCTCTATTCATCGTTTCCATAAAGGTAGTTTTATTCAAAAGAATTCAGGTTTTCTTCGCTTTGTTGATGATGTTGACGTTCACCGCCTTGTAGTTCTGTTGATTGAGATGACTGAGCGCATTGAAAATATCGCCCATGTATGCCAAAGTGAGAATGAACTCAGAATTTTCATAGCAATCTGCATGACAATGTTGGGGCTCTCGCTAAAACAGGACTAATTCCACATGCATAGCAAAAACACGATTAGACACCTTTCCCCGAGAAAACCACCGAACGTTAGAATGGTACAGAAGTACCTCGAATTCAGATCCTATTTCATTACACAGGTTTTTGAATATCTGGTGTTTCAAAGTACTATTTCGCACATAGTTCACACACATTCCACTACAATTTTTAATACCTCTGCCAGTTTTGAAAGCAAGGTTTTTGTTGCCAACGCATGCCTATGAAGAACACAGTGCGTAACAATGATATGTGGTGCATCGCCTTTCACCAACGCACCAAAACCAGAGTTTTGTCCCAGCATGGCAGGAGCTCCGTCCGAACAAACTGCTGAAACCATATCCCACGAAAGATTGTTGT
>JABUQX010106932.1:0-7500 GCA_015478945.1 Trachelipus rathkii | reverse complement strand
AGTATATAGTATACTAACTATATATATTATAATAATATAGTATATATTATATTATATACTATACTATATATATATATATAATATTATATTTTATTATTTTATAATTTATTATAGTAAAAGCGCCCGGTAGCTCAGTGGTAGCGCACTCGCTTAGCAAGCGAGAGGTCCTAGGTTTTGTAACTGTTGGTGGAGAATGTGAGCTATGCTCTCCTTGGCTTGGCTTCGTCCTGCTAGGACGTTAAATGAGTACACTCCCCTCCTGAATTAGGCTCTTGCCCGTGAGCGGTGGTTATCTGTAAATATATATATATATATATATAATATATATATAATCATATATATAATAATATATAATATAATATAATTATATAATATTATGTATTAATATTACTATATATATATATAATATATGTGTGTGTTGGTGCTGTGTTGGTGTGTGTAGTGTGTGTAGGTGTGTGTGTGTGTGTGCTTCTCCAAAAAGACTTTAATACACACATTCTTCCCTACTGGAGTACTTCTCTCATAAATAATCACACTGATCTACTTTTCTTCTCTTTGATTGAAGGTTTTGAGCCAAAGACAAAACGACATTGGTAAAGAAAGGCGATTAAACTTAAAATGGCAGAAAATTATATGTTATTTCAACTTAAAAAGAAAACTATTCGAAAAGTTTATGTGAAAAAGGAACCAAAAACAATATCGTCATCGTAAGTTGGAGTTAAAAAAAAAAAAAGAAAGAGCGATGCCAAATTTATCTCATTGTTTAAAAGAAAATGTTCGTCTGGAAACATTGTTCAAGTATTTTAGAGTAAAACTTGATACAACTTTACAAAGCAAGTTATACATATAAATAAATATAAATAGAAAAAATAAATTTACAACACGTATATAATATATACTATATATAATATATATATATATATATATATATAGATAGTATATATTATATATATATTATATATATATATATTATATATATATATAATATATATATTATTAATATATATATAATATATAGTAATATATTAGTATATATAATATATATATATATAAATCATATATTATATATATATTTGTGTGTTGTGTGAGTGTGCGCACCACACAAGCACATTATATATTATATATAATATATATATATATAGATATACTTATATATATATATTATAATAATATATAATATATATATATATTAATATATATAATATATATATATATATCATATTATATATATATATATATATATAAGACAAAGTATTTCTATTACTCGTCTACTGGTATTCAGAAACGTCTGATGAAAGAAAACGGCTATAGAAGAATATGAAAAAATTATAGGGAAAATTATATTTAAGTTATAATTAAAAAAAATAGTAATCTATTTGTAGGTCTTCTTTACGCTACAGAAGAAAATTTTTACTAACTAAAAAAAAAATGAAAGAAATTATAATTCAGCAGAGCAAATGTGGAACTTCTCTGAGTAGGGTGTTGTTGGTTTTGTCTCGAAAATGGAGTTTTGTTATAAGAAAATGATATAAAATTATTAGCGTATTTACAAATAAAATGAATAAAAAATTATAAAAAGATAAAAAAGTATAAAAAAATAAGTGTAATAAAAAGTGTTCAATTATAAAGTTGTTATAAAATTGTATAATTAATTAAAATTGTAGAAAATGTGCCTCTCTAGTCTTACGCCCCGACGCCATTGAAGACAAGAGAAATTAAGGTAAATTTATTTTTTGTCTGTTTATTGACATTTTTTACTGAGTATCTCTATGGAAGATAAATAAATTTTCAAGTTTAGGCTTTGTCAGTTTAAGGTGGTTTATATTATATATATATATATATATAATACTAATATATATATATATATATATATATATATATATATTAAAATATATATATATATATATATGAATATATATAATATATTAGTCTACTATATATTAAAGGTATTACACGGCAAATTAGGGGCTCGAGCCGACGGGAAAAACAGGGGGGCCGTTTTCCATACCCGTAGGAGGGCGGAGGAACCCCGGCGACAGCCCAAATAGCCAAGAGCGGGGTTCCGGAGACGCCTCCCCGGAGCGAGGGGATATCCTATCCTGTCGTTCCCGGAGCCGGAGACGACCACGACTCCTGCCATCTCTGCGGTTTACCCTTGGGTGATTCCTCCTATATGTGTGTGTGTGTGATATATATTATATATATATATATATATAATATATACTATATTATATATATATAGTATATAATATATACATATATATATAAATATCATATATATTATATATAATATATATATATAAACTAACCTAAATTAACAAATCCTTTACTAGAAAGTCTATTTATGGTCCATAGAGATACCCGCACTATTTTTGGGGTAACAGTACCGAAATAAAATGCTCTACAAAGACTTTCTCCTATATATATATACTAGTATTACTATATATTATATATACTATACTATATATATATTATAATATATATATTATATAATAATAATACTAATAATAATATATATATATATATATATATATATATATATAACTATATTATATATATATATATATATAATTAGTTTGCATCTGGCATTTTTTTCGCACCCGCGGATGCGGATGCGGATGATGATTATGTTTAATATTATATATATAATATAGTATATATATATATAATATATATATATATATAATATATATATATATATATATATAATAAGATATATATATATACTATATATATATATATATATTATATATAATTGATATATATAATATATATATATACTATATATTATATATTATTATATTATATATATATTATATATATAATAATATATTAATATATTATAATATATCATATATATATATAATATATATATTATATATATATATTGATATATATAAATTAATATAATTGTTATCAGGGTGCGGACGGGACCCAACTCAAATGGACCCCCATCAACTCTTTCCCTAACCTCCGACCTTAATGAAAGAAATTTTACATGATTATATACTTTTGCACTAGTATTAAATCAAAATAGGCAAGTTATGCTTGAGAGAATCAATTTTTTTCTGCCTTTCTGCTGAGAGTCTGTTCTCTTTTCATCATATTATTAGCCCAGCATTGCTAAATACGCTCACTTGGAACACTAGGTGGAGGACAGGCCAGGTATTTCCTCTGCAAGTTTACTAAGCGTGGGTAAACATTTGCATTTTCTATATTAACACTCCACCAACTGATAGGATCGTCATTGGATTTGTATCTAGTCTTTTTCTTGGTGATTGAAAAGTTTTCAATCATTCTGGCCTGCACTTGTGAATAATGCGTGTGTTTCTTTTCATTCACTACTGGACTTGATGCTAGAAATTCTTTCCAGTTAATCTCGTTATTGATTTAACTTGTGAAGAATGTTGGTTCTGTATATTTCAATTTTTTCCTTTTAATGGATGGCTAATTAATAGACTGTTTTGATTGAAGTTTTTTCCTTGCAAGTTTACTCAAGCAGTGGCTGTTAAACACTTTGCTTAACTTTCCACCAAACTATGGATCATCATTTGAATCTAATCGTTTTGCTTGGTGATAGTTTCAATCATTTGCACACATCTTTTGGTAATGCGTGTGTTTCTCATCACTTACTGGACTGTAAAAATTCTTCCTGTGAATCTGTCATTGATTTACTTGTAAGAAGTGTTGTTCTGTAGATTTTGGTTTTTTTTTCCTTTTAATGGGTGGCGAATTAATAAACTGTGCGCGATCGAAGATGTTTTTTCAACTGCCAACACAAAGTTAACGATTTAACTTGCTTCTAATACGTTACAAAAAAACTTAGCTTTTATAACGGGAATCTATGTAAGTTGCAATAGTATGAAGGTCATTAATTTCACAGAACCAAAGCGTTTTTCTAGCTCTGTTTTAATTACATCTTTCATTCTTTTAAAAATCCATCAAGTTCATTTGAAATGGTTCCCAAAATGCTCCTTAGCGTGAGATTCAAAATGATAATTACAAAGAGACAGAAGCTGTAGAGCGCTGATTTTTTGGTAGTTTCTCAAATGGTTTCAAAGCTTAATGCAATTGATATGATGTCATTTCCCAAATTAATAAGAATGTTAAACTTTGGAATACGAACTGGCGTACGAAGCAAGAGGTCTTTGAGCAATACTTCTGTCCATCATATGAAGTGTACTATTCCAGCGAGTTGGAAATGTCATTGATAACATTAAGATATGGAATATCAAGCCCTCTTTTTGAATTGCCTTCAACTCAATTTACATTTTTATTTTATTTTCAGATTTCATCTTAAGTATTTTTATTATAAAATTCTTTATCAAATCTCGACAATAAAAACATCCGCGGCAACATCCGCCAGGCAAAGCGCGGATGCGCGATTTGCTGATGCGGATCTCTTTTAATTAAATTGTGCGATGCGGATGTTCCCTGCATCATAAGATATATATATATTATATATATATATTATATATAATATATGATATATATATTATATATATATTAATATATATATATATATATATATATATATAACTATATATATATAATATATTATCATACTTGTGTAAGTGCTCAACATTTAAAAATCGTTGTGAGAGAGGAATTAACATTACGAATTCTAAAGTTAGAGTCTAAGAAACCTTGTCACAGATTGAAATCGTTACGATAGTTTAAAGTTTTGGGAAACTTCACTTTTAATTGGCCTTAATGTTTCCAAATGCTGCGATTTCGTGTATAGTTTTAATGATAATTTCTATAAATTTAGTTAGGAAAGTGTAATGGGGAACGTTATATATAGTATATAGTTATATAGTATATATATATATATATATATATATAGTTAATATATATATATATATATATAATAATATATATAACTATATAATATATAATTTATATATACTATATATTAATAGTATATATATATATAAATATATATAAATATATATATATATTATATATATAATATATATATATATATATATATATATATATATATATATATATATATATATATATATATATATATTATATATAATATATATATATATATATATATATATATATATATATATATATTATTATATATATATATATATTTAATTTCATTGGTTGTAGAAAATTTTTTTTTTTTTTTTTTCATATTTTCGTTATTATATGACACTAACAATAAATTTAGGTGTGAATAGAATTTCAAAAATTTAAAATACAAAAAAACAGTAATTATTAATAATATCGACTGACCCTTTTTACTCATTGTATACTTGGCAGCGCCCAGGACTCAGCGACGTCTCGGGATATTTTCTGTGGTGCAAAAATCTTGGCACTTTCCCTTTAAAAGGATGTTACATAAAAATGTTACATATCGAAATATCGCTGAACCCTAATCGTCTAACCATACACTGTGACGTGTTAACTTAAACTCCAATAAAAAAGAGATGAGATAAAAGTTCCACGATGTTGCTTTTTATATCATGTTAATTTTATATTGATAATTTTGAACTTTTATTTTGTTTTTTATTTATTTTATTAAGGCTCGAGCCGCGGTGGGACAGAGGGGGGACGAAGTCCCCCCCGTCGTCCCCCGCTGAGGCCGAGAGACCCTGACTCTTTGACATCTTGGCGATTAATCTTGGTATTCCTTTTAGTTTAAACAAATAAAAAAAACTATCTATCCTTATTGTTGCGTCACCTTCGTTAAAATTTTTGGGGCCTCTTTAAATATCGAAAAAAAAATCGATTACATCCGCTCGTTCGATATATATCGGTTAACATCCTTTTAAAGCGAAAGTTCCAAAATCTTGCCCGAAAACAAGCGAAAATTTGTTACGGCAAAGTATATCCATATAAGTTTGGTCGAAATTAACTGCATCATCGACTCATATATGTTAGGCTGAGTTTTACTGCATCGTCGATCCATATAGATTAGGTTGCGGTTTACTGCCCTCTAAGTTCAGGTGTTATGATTATGTTTTGTTATGTATACACATAATCTATATATATGAAAAAAAGCCAAACGGAACGATTCTTACCAAAACATTATTTTGTACGTTACCTGAAATTCTTTCACACACTAGCACAAAAATCTCGTTTTCTTTCTCATGCAAAATGAGCGTTTTTGCTTATATCATTATTAAATTTTTTATATTTTCATATTTCGTATCTTTCTCATTAACATCTTAATTAATTGCAAGAATCATATATTTGTAATATATGAAAAGGAACATTAAAAAAAGCTCCTATTTATCTGCACCATGAAAAATTATGAAGTCCTATATATATATATATATATAATATATATTATTATATATATAATATATATATATATATATATATATATATATATAATATATATATAATATATATATATAATATAATAAATATAAATTACATATATATATATATATATATATATCCTTTCTTTCTTTGGATCATGTCGATTATCTGCCTCCACCTTCGGATACATTATCAATTGCATTGGAATTCGAACACATTCATAAAAGTGAAATAAAAAATGAAAAAAGAAAAAATAAAAAAAAAGTAATAAAACAGCTACACACCTTAAAATATGTAAAAAAAAAAAAAAAAAAAAAAAAAAAAAAAAAAAAAAAAAAAAAAAAAAAAAAAAAAAAAATTAAAAAAAAAAAAAAACAAAACTCAACATAACCTTAATTAACAAAAAATAAACACACTTAATGTAATTTATATTTTTAATATTGTGATAATTTATTTCACTGCATTGTTTTAAAAAAACATGCTTTGGCACCATGCGCGCATTGTACATTTTGTTCGATTACGTAGGTTTTAAAAAAAATTGACAAGCTTAACCGCCATGAGCCCTCTCTTTCTCTATCCTTCCCACGGATCACCACATATTGGGGGTGGGGTGCACAACAGGCACCGGAAACAGATATAAGTCGAAAAGAAAGCCATCCCCATACCATTCCCATTACACCCTTAAGTGCGAGCCCCTCTCAGCTACAATTAACCCTAGAACTTCACAAAAACGCAACAAACTCCAAATGTGGTGTCTCGTCAATGTAAGGGTTCATCCCGTTGCCTAGACCTACATCCATACTCTCCTCTCAAAGCCACGCCATTTACTCCTATTATGCACCAATCCTCTCGTTTGTGCTGTATTAAGGTTCCTTTCATACACTCTTTTACTGACTCAATTCATATCTTCTCACACCCGATTGATTCTCAACACACTCAGCTCTCTATACACCTGTTTAACCAACTGGCTATCTTCCATCCATTATATATGACCAAAACATATTAATACATCTTCATTTATTTTCATGTCTTTCTTCACACCACACAACTGCCTAACTTCATTCTTCATTTTATCAATTTCTCTCACACCTAACACGCCCCTAAGATTATCTATCTTAATAGACTGTACCTTAGATCTATATATCTTATTTCACACCATAGTTTGGTACTACAAATTGACACGGGTAACAACATACCATCAAGCAGAACCAAGCTCGT
>JABUQX010106931.1:7500-17253 GCA_015478945.1 Trachelipus rathkii | reverse complement strand
GTTGTACTTCGTTCAGTTTAGATTACGTTGTATAGTTTTCGCGACATCGTGAAACGCTTTCTTTTCGTGCGTACTTCAATATATATATATATATATATATAAATATATATATATATATATATATATATATATATATATAAAAACTATCCTCTCCCAGGAAGGTTATGGTCTCTAGGAAAACCGACTATTGGTACCTAGTGGGACCCATGAGAAGGGTCCTTGGCTACACGGGATGTGACTAATTCCCATGGCTGGCCGGAGCCTATCGCTGAGTACAGGAAGTTTCCCATTAGTAGCAAAGCACGCTACCAATGTACTCATTAACATCTGAGTGGAACGAATGTTAATGAGAATAACAAATTCTCTCGCTCCACTCAGTCTCGAACCTGGGCCCTCTCGCTTGCTTATACCTTTCTCTCTCTCTCTCTCTCTCTCTCTCTCTATATATATATATATATATATATATATATATATATATATATATATATATATATATATATATATATATATATATATATATATATATATATATATATATATATCTATATATATACTATATATATATATATATATATATATATATAGATATATATATATATATATATATATATATATGTAACTTTCTTTATATATATATATATATATATATATATATATATATATATATATATATATATATATATATATATACTATATATATATATATATATATATTTTTACTTACTTTGTCGGCCCCCACTCCCCTCATACTAGAAACGGGCGACCTCGAGATACTCCGCCACCAACTTCTGGTGAACCCAGAGATCCGTCAACTTAAGGGTACTGAAAAGTTAGCTATTACTTTTTTGTTTTTAATGATCATATTAGTATTTAGTATTTTATCAATTAAAATGTGACGGGGAACTGTGCGACATGCCTTGTTGAGATCTATTTCTCCTAGGAGTGTGCGAGAAGGAGGGAGATTTTGACTGAAGCCAGTCAGGATATGTTGTGTTAATTCGATTAGGATAGTAGTTGTGGAGTGTTTTGTCTGAATCCATGTTGTGAGTTAGATAAAGGACAAAGGAAGAAATTCTATTGAAGGTTAATATTTGAAATACTTTGGATATTGTGGAAAGCAATGAAATGGGTCTGTATGAAACCGGATTGTTAGGTGCTTTACCAGGCTTTAGTATATTAATTATGTGAGAATGCTTCTAGAATGGTGGGAGATTGTCTGTTAGCCATTCTGTGTTAAAATATTGGTAGGAGAAGTGCAATAGCTTATTTCCAAAATGTTTGAGATGAATATTTGGTCTGGGCAGACTGCTTGTGAATTTTTTAGCCTAATTTTAATAATATTAAATACTTCTACGGGGGAGGGGGGGAAATGAGGTTCTTCATGATTGGATTTTAATTTTCTAAGTCTATTAATTGCTTGTGGCTATTGGTGTAGATTATGAGTTTGTGGCTGATTTTTGAATATTGTGACATGATGATATTGTACTGGTTTTTAGGTCTGGGATTTTATTATTTTGTTTGCAGATATCTTCGTGGGTTGGGGTGGAGGGTTGGGTGTATGATGTATGTTTTTTTATTTATTGTGCGGAATATTTGTGCTGTTTTGGTTTTGTGTTTGATTGTGGGTGTGTTGCTTTCAGTTCTATTTCTGATTTGTGTCAATTAGGGTATTTATTCTATCGTTAAGGTCTATGATTTTGTTCAATTGGTTCTATTTTTTTTGAGAGAGTTTATTTGTTTTATTATGGTGTTTATTTATGGGGTGAAGTTGGGATTAAATTGTTTGTGGTAGCCGTGTGGGATGTTTTTTTTTTGGGGGGATGCCTTAAGAATTATGCTATTGCATTTTTGTATTGTTTAGTTGAGTGAGGAAAAATTGGTTGTTTAGAAGGATTTTAGATCAAGTTCTATGCTGTCAGTATATCCATGCATTTGCTTTTTTATAATTGATACATATTTTTTTTTGAAAGACGTGTGGTTTAGGTATTTGTGTTGGATTGTAATTAGAACTTGGAAATGATCTGATAAGAGAAACTGAAAGGTTTGCAATGTAGTGATAGCAAGAATTTGAGGATAACAAAAGGTGATGGCGGGGAAGTGGGGCCCTGTTTATGTTGTGGAGATACTCGTGTAGGTTGGTTTCTGTCATTAAGAATATTAAGGAAATGTAAATTATTTTTGAGCGAATTTTCCCTTGGTGTAGATGTATGTGGTTGTTGAGCCATGTAGGGTGATGTGCGTTGAAATCACCGGCTAATATCAGGTTGTTATATTGTGTCAGAGGGGATAGATTTGGAAAATAACTGTGTGGACAGTGTCGAGAATCTTGAGATGAGGATGGGGGAATATAAAAGTTGATTAAACTGTATGGTTTTTTATTGACCTCTATTTTTATTAGAAGTTTGGTCATTGTTCATAAGAATCTGTGTTTGGTTTGTGGTGTTTCGGAATTATATTTTTATGTATGAGTGTAATAAGACTGTGTTGAGATGGATTTTTATGTATGAGTGTAATAAGTCTGCATTGAGTTGGATTTTATGCTTATGAGTGTTAATAAGGCACTGTGTGAGATGGATTTTTATGTGATAATAAGTCTGCATTGAGATGGATTTTTATGTATGAGTGTAATAAGGCTGTGTTGAGATGGATTTTTATGTATGAGTGTAATAAGTCTGTGTTGGGGTGAATTTTTATCCTTTCTAATTGGGCAATATAATTTGGAAATGCAGAAAGGAAGATTTGTTCTTGTTTAGATTAGTCTCTGTGCATATTAACAACAATATGTTATTTGATATTGCAGTGGAAGTCTTTGTGTTCATTTTTTATACCATTTATGTTTAATTGAAGTATCTTGATTGAGTTGCAAAGACACAGGAAATAAGTTCCATCAATGGTATATATATATATATATATATATATATATATATATATATATATATATTTATATATATATATATATATATATATATATATATATATATATATATATATATATCTTTATATATATATATATATATTCTATATATTATATATATATATATATATATATATATATATATATATATATATATATATATATATATATATATATACTATATATATATATCTACATATGCATGTATATCTGCGTTTTGGTGCCTCAAGTTTTATTGATTTCCTGTACTCAACATGATTTGGGATCACAGATTGCTCTCAAAATTGTATAAGAGGTATTACTTTAAACTTGGAATATAATGTATATACTATAGGGATGAGACAGTCCGTGTAATTTTCAAATCTTAGGATGTATATAGAGGGTCACCCTCAGGGTGGACGCCGATATTGCCTTTTACGCCCTTGTGGCGTAATCTGCGTGGTGATTTACTAGGCCTAACGAGCGTTTGGGCGACCAAATTTGGAGGTCAAACAGACCGAAGGTCTGTTTGACCGACGGAACACAACCAGAGCGCGTGCGCATACTTTTTGTGTGTTATTGTACATCAGATTTGATTTCGAAGGAAATCGAATCGGTATCAACGATCCTGCAAGGGATCGTTTTTACGCTCTTTGACTTCGGATTCCACCATGGTTTCTTCTTCGCATCCAGTTCTAAAATATATATATCTACATGGGTTAGAGTTATCGTATGAGGTTAAAATTTGGTTTGGTTAGATGGGTAGGTAATCTCGTCGTAGACGAGTTACATCCCAAAGATTTGAAAGGGGGCCACCTTTAAAAAATCAGAAGTGTTCGTAATTGGCTGAAATTTGGTGAGAGGGTTTTCAAAGTTGAATTTCTAGAAAGACTTGGTATGTGAATCTGATTCAGAGTTGGTACCGGCACCGGTGTTGGAGCCACTGCGGTGCCGTGTCGAGTTAATAAACATTCGTATAACAACAATGTTGGTATCCTTATAAGGGTTATCGATGTCGTAGAGTTCGAATGTGATGGTTATAAGTCCGTGTAGGATGTCTAAGACCCCATTAGGGGTCTCGACTGAAAAAAAAGACAGAGTGCAAAAAAACAAAGGAGGAATGAAGAAGGATGAAAGAAGAATAAAGAAAGGAAAGAATGGAGAAGGAATCTAACTCAGAGGAGTAGGAGTTGACAGCTGCACTGGTGATGGATCCGGTGCAGTGCGGTGCTGGGATAGTAAATATTTGTATAATAATACAATATTTGTGTTAAAATATATGTTTATAAGGATGTAGATCTCAACTAAGGTGTTTGAGACTCCCTCATGAGCAAGAAGGTAGCGTCATCAGGCTCCTGGTCGATGCGGGGGCGCGCCCCGCAGGCGCGCAAGCCAGTGCAATCCGCCGCGAAACCGGCGCGTGCGCGTGTCAGCAGGCCCCGGGTCGACGCGTGTGCGCGCCCGCAGGCGCGCCCGCCCGGCGCGAACCGCCGCGGAAGGGGCGCGTGCGCGCGCCCCATCCCGCATGTACGATCCGATACGAGAATGCAAACGTATTCTTTTTTTTTTAACTTTAATTTTTTTCCAAAATTTATTGTTTTTATTTTATTTTAATTTATTTTTTGTTTTTACTATAAATATTTTAAGCTTTTCATGTTTATAATGTAAATTGTCATGTTTTACATACCTAAATCAGTAAATCAGTAAATCTTATAAGCTCATCAACCCTCCTCTATCCATATGTGATGTTTGTGATCTATTGATCTATTGATCTATTGATCTATTGATTAAGGTCAAATTTTTCTTTCGTATAAATAAGTTCTCTGGATAAAAGAAGGAAAAGAAAACAGGTTTTTATTTTAAAGCGTTTATAACATAAGAGCAAACTACATAATCGTTAACATATAAATTTTTAGCATCAAATATATTTACAATTTTATTAAAAGAAACATTATTTAAAAAAACATATAATAAAATAAATACAGTATACACCACATAAATTAGACCTGATGGGCTGCACAGGAAAACATAAAGTCTTAACATATTGAACATTATTATATTTTAAAAAAGATGTTACATAATGATCACTAAACATAAAATCTAAATGCAGAGAGTCAAGGAAATATACAACATTATTTTTATTCTTATACATAGCTATCCAATGTCCATTGCTCGAAACATCCCTAGGAGAAGTGTTGAAGATAAGGCCTGAGTCGGTATCCAACTTCACAGCATCGAGTTCATTACATGCGAATACACCTAAAAATCTTCTTTCGTTTCCGAAGGCATTTAATATCTCTTCTTCATTCATCATTAATAATTCAAGATTATATTTCGTACTCTGTCAATCTCAATGATTTGGGGATGTTCAAGATACACCAGAACCGAGATTGAGGATGTCAAACTTTGTCCAAATTTGAGACTCAATCCTAATGTTCCTTTTCTTAGAATATTGAGATGATAAGCGTTACAAGCTGAAAGATCAGCAGTGAGATCGTATGCATATAAATTACTGTTTTCAGCATAAGTCTGGAGATCAACACCTGTACCGTTATCGCTGCAAGATACAGTATTGGCAAATAAATCGTAAAAAGGACGCGAACATTGAGAATGTGAGTCTTCATATATCATCTCATAATCACGACCGTATGGTTGGCCATTCACGTGTAAACTGATACCTCTAAGTCCGAAATGGGTAAATTTAAAGGCTGACTTTCCATAGTTTCCAGAATACGCATTGTGTTCTACAATTCCTATTATTACCTTCTGAGGTAAGTTACCGTTGACGATGTTAGGTATATTAATGCTCGATAATCCTTGGGTAAAGTTAAAAATTTTAGTCTCAATTCTCTTGATTGGATATTTTGCTGTATCGATCAAAAGAGATTTCTCTATTTCCATATGTTTAAGGGGCGATAATTTCACTTTACGTATATAAAGATAAGCATCCAATAATTTAAAGATAGGCTTTGGAGCAGTAGTTGTGGCCAAAACAGCACTTTTAACATTAAGAGCAAATTCAGGTGTAGATCTAGTTAACCTGATGCGGGTGTCCACTGATGGTAGAATAAGTCTTTCTTGAGAAAATATATCTCCATTTACACGACCATAATATTCATACGTGTTATTTTTAGATTTAGCTGCATGGGCTCTGTGTTTCTCTGCATCTTTTAAATTGTAATAGCCACATGATTGCAGATGAGATTCCTTTGCATCTTGAGAATAATTTAGCAAAGTAGTTTCAATATAACTTCGATAAAGGTAACTTTTGACTGATGCTCCTAGAGATGTTTCATTTAAAACACCTCAAGTTGATTAAAACATGTATACAGGAAATTTGTCTCTGTGGATACTATTGATCGGTTTCTGTGAGATCTGAACCATCCTCATTTACTAACTTAGTCTTTAGATATAAAAACACATTCGAAGGGTCAAGATATTGGTCAGAAGTACCGGGGATATTGAATTCAAGAGGTACATCTGTATTTGTGATGGCATGAACAGGATTAACACTAATAAAGGAGGATTCACTCACACTGATCTGTGTAGGGTTCACTGAGAAGAGATCCAATTCACTCTTACAACAATCTGGACTGGAAGGATGGAGGAAATGCATCTTGCTGGTACAATCGCCAGATGTATAATGAGGAGAGATCTGTTTAAACATTCCTTATATACGAAATAGTTACAGGTTGTCACTTAAACATTCCTTATATACGAAATAGTTACAGGTTGTTCCTATTTATGTAAAAAGTTGCCACTTAACAATGTTATTAAAGAGCAAACACGTCAATACACTTTTTCTTTAGTGGTCCTTTCCTATTCCTCTTTATAGGTTTTTTACGGTGACCTACACCTTGACCAGTCATCTTACGTCGTATTTTCCTTTTAACATCATCTAACATTTCGTCAGAAGCATCGGCAAGTCTACGTTTTACTGCTGTTCGAGGGTTAACACCACCCATAATATCTTGGAAAGTATCTATACCTGTTCTAGCTGCTTTTTTAGCAAGGTATTTACCTCCAGATTTAAACAACGGGATAGCACGTCGAAACAGTGAAGCAAAAAATCCACTTAAACCATATCCTCGCTGCATTCTTGAACCCCTGAAGACTCTTTCTCTTTCCATTATTATTATTATTATTATTATTTAACGGAGCTTCTTTCTTATATGTACTTTACACACAGCTGTCCCAACTGTAAATGGATATGGTTTACCTTCTACGTCTCTTATATACACCCTTACGGTCTTAAAATGAGCATTATTCAGAGGTATATAGTGTACACTAGGGAAACTTATAACTCTTTCATCTTTAGGAAAATGTATCACTCTAAGTAGCTGAGCCTTAGTGTTTCCTACATACTGGGGCTCAACAATATCGCTGTAAACATATGCTACACCAGGGTCTTGTAACATCTTTGAAGGCTCGCACACAAAATGTAACGAATCATCGTTGTTGCTTTTTGCAACAAGCTTATCTATATACTCTTCCATAGAGGGGATATAACGTATTAATTCATTCAGAGGTGTTTTGATATCGTTAATGCTCAATATTGTGTCATCACGTAGGTAATTACATTTACGAAACCAGTCGGTAGTGCGGAAAATAAATAAACTTCTATCTTTTAGGTTTACTCGAGCTTGAGATTTTAAAGTGATTAACACATTGTCATCGTTGAATGTTTTATTAACTAGAAACACTAAATCTTTACATATACGACTTGATCCAAATTGTTTGTTTAAGTCTATGAACACATCGGTAAGAGATTTATAGAGACCTCGGTTTATTACATATCTTTCAAAGAAATATTCTTTACCAGTTATCACGATAACATCCATATCTGTGTTAATTTTTAATACATCTTTAACATGTTCAACATTTCTAAATATCATAAATGCCATTTGTGATTCCGGCATATTCTCAATACGTGCATCTAATATCATTTCGCATAACCCTACTTCTTGTTTTCTCGTTCAAGTTCCAAAAGGTTTCAATAACTCTGTAGTAAAGTCTGATATTTTATTTTCAGGATGTAAGTCCATAGAAGCCGATGACAGACGTTCATGAAATGATCTTTGCTCCATGTTCGCAAGTAAACTGATCAATGTTTCTTAATTTCACTAACATTTATATAACTATTAAACTTCATTGGATAACTTCTATCCATTTGATGAACAAATATTGTTTTAGCCTTTTACCTTTCCCTTGTCCAGAACATTTGTCTTTTGGAGCACCTTAGGTATTCTTGCTGTATTTTCTGTATTTCTTGTTTATAGAGAACCCTCCTTTTATTTTTCACCATCTAAATCCTCAAGATAGTATAATTTTAGCCTGTCTCTAGGGAATTCTCTGATGGTCTCTACTTTAAAAACTTCTCTTGACCATCCAGCTTCATATCCTTTTCTGAAATTTTCGTCAGTCCTGGATACTCTTACATAATCTCCAGCTTTAACATTCGTGTTATCTTTTATTTTTCCCTTGGGGATGATAGGCACAGCAGGTTTCGTCTTCACCATCTCTATAGGGGTATTCTTAAGTGTTCTGTGATAAGACCGATTATAGGAGTAAGCCAGGTCTTGTAGTATATCGAAATATTTAAATGTATTCATCTTCGTAAAATACCTATGCATTCTTTCTTTTATAGTCCTCTGTACTCTTTCAACTATTGCTGCTTTATTAACTGAAAATGTGTTGTAATACCCTATGTCATACTCGGTAACTATTTCTTGAAACTCTTTACCTAAAAATTCTGAACCTTTATCTGTCCATATCATTTGAGGATATCTTCTTCATTTATAATTTCTTTGACAGCTGTAGCAACAGTCTTTGATTTTTATCTTTTAAAACCCTTAACCATAAGTATCTGGGAATATCGCATCTCTCAAAAAAGTGATGACATATTTATAGGACATATTTATCTATATCAGTTAGTCAGATGCTATACATTCATCAAATGTGTAGTTTGCTGGTTTCCGTGGCTAGGAAATTGCACACATAGTTTATGAAGGGTAAATGCATCCTCGCCTTCTAAATATTTTTTCAATTCTTTTTTATTAATTTGTGGAAACTTCGATGCAAACCTTGAAAAACCTCCGTAACTGTATGGCTGTTTCACATCAAAGTAATATTTATCGACCGCTTCCTTAGCCTCCATGATTCACAATGACATTAACAATAAAAATTATATTCATTTATACCAAAAGGTGATATAAAAAATCAAATGTATATATGAAATATTTTATTTTTTTTTTAATTACAAAATAATATTAACTATTTTAAATTACAAGTCTAAAAAAAAAAACATAGCAAGTGTATACAGAAAGATAACATAGAATATATGCATAATTTTAAATTACAAATAATACAATCATATAAAAATTATGAACTAATCCATTTTGATGCGATGTGTGGTTTTTTTCCTATTCTTCCTACACTTGAAGGTAATGTGCTTCTACTTAACAACTTTAATCTATCCGATGCAAAAGAAGTACCAGAGGGGCTTGCATCAGGTCTAGGAGATATTGGAATATTATCCAGATCAGCTAATCTTTGTTTATTCAGGATTAAAGTTCTCGGAAAATTAATAGTTTGAAGTTCTTGTTTGATCCTGTTCCATCCTGCTACAGGAGTCTTCTTCCAATCACGAGAGAGATCGGATATCAAGTCAACAATATTCGATCCAACTATGACTTCTCCCTCAATAATGATTTGACCGAGTTCATTCCATGTAATCTGATCTTTTAAAATATTATATAGAGCTATACCCGTTTTCTTACTCCTCATAGGCAAGCTTTCCTTGAGTACATGTTTAAAATTATCTTCTCTTTTCACCACGGGCTTAGTATCAGCTGCTAGAG
>JABUQX010106931.1:0-2500 GCA_015478945.1 Trachelipus rathkii | reverse complement strand
TATGTTTGAAAGCAGGTACCAAAAATTCCAGCAAAAGTTATTTTAGATAGATAAACTAGCATTAGATATAGCTCATGATCAAAGTCATTCACAGAGCGTTAAAGTGACCCGATTAATAAAAAGAAAAGAAAATGTATTGCAATTGAGTTAGAAGAATGCCGATCCTGAGGATCAGATAAAAATTAAGAAATTTATCCTTATATTTAAGTTCCAACACAACTCCCAAGCAAGAATTTACCAATCCAATAAAAACACGATAAAAATTAAAACGACAAAAAAATTAAAATGTTAAAAAATGTTAAAAGTTCAAAAAAAAATTGTAAGTGTTTGAACAAATGTAATGTCGATTACCATGTAAAAGTAAATGATTTAGAATTAGTAATATGTCTTTACTGTTAAAAGAGTCATATAGAATCGTATATGAAAAAAAAATAGAAAATGAAAAATCGTAAAAATTTCAATAATTTCTTAGGGATTTGATACTAATATTTTATTAACTTTGGTCAAACAAAAATCATATATGGGATATATATTATATATATATATATATAACCATTTTAAAGTAAAATTAATAATTTATGTTACATTTTTTCTCCAGGTTTATATGCTGGTATCCAAACCTTATATTGAAATAAACTGTACGCTATTTGGAAAAAAATGGCATGTGCCTGAACTGTGCAATTATTGTTATTATTATTATATAATAGCAATAACAGTAACATTTAATAAGAAAGACATTTAAAATATATTATTAATTGGTAATTTTTTTTTTTTTTTTTGAGTTGATGTACAGGGACCACCACAGCACACAGGTCATGCGGCTATACCGTGTCAGTAAACCAACAACAGGGGTAGTCCCTAGCAAAACGACATAAAAATCGCGCTGAGATAATTAAATCTTATAGAGGATGTTTAAACCACACAGGAAGGCAAAAACGCTGTCACTTCGGAAATGAGAGGATTCGTGCTAGGCGATGATGGACAGGAATAGAATGCAAACCAGGGAAGAACGTGCGTCGAAGGGCAGAAAGGGCATCGCAACCCACAAACACATGAAAAATGGAAAGGCGGCAATACGAGAGACCATCCCGCGACATGAGAAAACCATGGGTGAAATTGGTATGTCCTATTCGCAATCGAGCCAGGACCACCTCCAAAAGGCGACTTCTCCTGCAAGAAGAGGACCAGTGGCCAATGAGGGGTTTGACTGTACGTAGCTTGGCGCCACGATTATCCTCCGACCAACAAGCCTGCCAGCAAGAAAGGAAACCGCGACGAATGGAGATATAAAAATCAGAAGCAGGAAGGCGTCCCAGTCGCAAGGCAGGAGGAAGGTATTGTACATGTGGCACTACGTTGTTCGCAGCATGTTTAGCTTCCCTGTCAGCTCGTTCGTTCCCACAGAACACCAACATGGAAGGACCCAACAGAATGTAACAGTTGTCCCCTGCACACGCAACGAGCAGAGGAGTCTCTGGATGGTAGAGACTAAAGGGTTTCTCGAAGACCGGTCAAGCAACGCTTGAAGGGCACTTCTGGAATCGGAGAACAGTGTATAACTACCCACCGAGGGGAAGCCGCTCAACCTATGAACTGCCATAGCCACCGCAATAATAATAATAATAATAATAATAATAATAATAATAATAATAATAATAATAATAATAATAATAATAATAATAATAATAATTATTATTATTATTATTATTATTATTATTATTATTATTATTATTATTATGTAGGAAGAATCGCCTCCTGGAGGTGGTCCTGGCTCGTTTGCGTCTTGGTCATACAAATCTCACCCATGGATTTCTTATGTCGCGGGGGTTCCCCCCGACCTGCCCATTTTGCTCCTCCAGTTGTCCTCTCACTGTCGTTCATCTCTTTGTGGATTGCGTTGCCATCTCGACCGTTCGAAGCAAGTTCTTTCCTGACGTGCTAACCATACCTCTTCATGTGCATCCCTTCAGCAAATCTTCGAATCATTCTTTTCGTAGTGATCTATTTTACCTTCCTCTGGAAACTGAACATCTTGTATAAAATCTAACCATCTCAGCCTTGTTCCTCTTTCGTTTGATAGGGATTTCCGTGTCGTTAGTTTGCTAACATGGTCTAGCCGCATTCTTGTGTGCTGTGTAGATCCCTGTACATCCACTCAAAAAAAAAAAATTGAGTGGATGTACAGGGATCTCCACAGCACACAAGAATGCGGCTAGACCATGTTAGCAAACTAACGACACGGGAAATCAGTAACGAAACGAAAGAGGAACAAGGCTGAGATAGATGGTTAGACTTTATACAAGATGTTCAGTTCCAAGAGCAAGGTAAAAATACGATCACTACGAAATTGAGATGATTCGGATAGAGTTTGGCTGAAGCGATGCTGAAGAGTATGGTAGACCACGTCAGGATAAAGAACTTGCTTTCGAAGGGTTCGAGATGCAAACGCAAATCCACAAAAAAAGAGATTTTTGGGAAACCCATTGCGTTTCCTGTGGTT
>JABUQX010106930.1:32500-35000 GCA_015478945.1 Trachelipus rathkii | reverse complement strand
TTGATATTTCTTGAGAAGGTGTGTAATTTTACAAGAAATACCAATCTTACGTACTTACTAAATATCTGGTATATATTTATCTTCATAAATTAATTGATAAATGGATACATCATTGTAATTATTGTTTTAAAAGTTATGATTGGTTAATAAAGCGTAAGCTAAGCTACTGGAAGTTATATAAATAGTAAAATTATGAATATTTGTTATCTTTTTGCTTTTGTTGTTGCCCATCTGAGGTGTATATTTTAGTTGGTAGCCGTTGACGCCTTATATCCGATCAATTTTATTTTTGTCAGTGTCTGTATATTTTGTGTCCAATTAGTGATTATTTTATTATTTGTTTTACAAAGTAAATGTATTATATGTTTAAAATATAATATTGTGGTAATTCCAATGTGGAAAGTTTTGCTAATTATTTTGTAGTAAAGATAAAGGTATTTTAAGAAGTGTTTTCAAATTAATTTGTGTTTATATTTTGTGAATATTTTATGCATTCTGGTCTCAAAGTGTCGTCTGCAAACTATAATTTTGCAAGGTGCATTATGTCCGATTGTTGCTAGGTATAACTGGCAGGTAAGCTCTTGTATTACTGACATTTGTTTTTAAGTGTTGCAAATATTATTTTGTGCTAATAAATATAAAACGTTTAACAGTTTGATATTTATTTATTTTAATATATGGTTAAATTGTCAAAGTCACAGTTTTCTTGTTTAATTAAAAGATTTGTTTAATTCACTAGTAGGCAACTCTTTGCATTGTTGTGACAGCTGTGTTTATAAGTCAGCTGTTCTTGTAGTAAATTTTGTGCACACTTATAAATCGACATACTTATGTAAATGCTAAAATCATTTAATTTTCAAGTAGAGATTTTGTATTTCTTATTTAAACGACCAGTCTATATGTTTTTATTAATATAGTTTACATATTTATATCCATTCTTGCGCATAAATATCTATGTATTTTATAGATACATATTTATGTTCAAGGATCTATATAAATTTAAAGATAAAGTATTTTGTATTTTTTAATGATTAACAGTATAAAATATAGCATTGGTATAGTACTGTGATTCTATATATTCTATGCGCATGTATGTAGATATCTAAGGACATCTAACTACATGTTCGTGAATTTATAAAATCGTACTTCATAAGAACAGTACATTTTTATATTTTTTTTTATTTAAAATATAATTGGTATTTAGTGTTGTGGTTCTATATATTCTATGCGCATGTATGTAGATATCCAAGGACATCTAACTACATGTTCGTGAATTTATAAAACCTAGTCTTGTAAGTACAGCACGCTTTTATTTTTTTTTTTTTTAAATATTTTCTAAAATTATTCCCGTAGTTTCTTTGAGTGTTTCCAAACGTATTTTACTTTCTTATTTATTTGAATTTTTAAGTATTAAATATTTTAAGTCTTAAAGACATTGGTTTCATGATCAGAACATTGATCATTAAACAGGTGAGTTCATTGATAAGAAATAATATTGACTGAACGGTTTTCATATAAGGTAAACGAACTCGGTCAAACCGTTGTTCCACTTGAAGGGTCTCTAAAAGGATAAGTTGGTGAGTTTTAAGTATAGAGTTACACTGCAATATTGCACAGGCCGATAGCTCATTCAACAGGAGGCCTGGATACTGTTACAATACAGGTTTGAGAATCTAAAAGGTGTTAGTTGATTGGATTGTCACGGGGGCCTGGCCAAAGGATTTGTTTATCAGTTTGAAGAGTAAGTTTTGACATAGAATTTATTATCTTTCAACCAATCGCATTACAATTATTATTATTATTATTATTATTATTATTATTATTATTATTATTATTATTATTATTATTATTATTATTATTATTATTATTATTATTATTATTATTATTATTATTATTATTATTATTATTATTATTATTATTATTATTAATGATTATCAATCCGTGAATGAATGCATTATTTTATCATTATTATTATTATTATTATTATTATTATATTATTATTATTATTATTATTATTATTATTATTATTATTTATTATTATTATTATTATTATTATTATTATTTTACAAGTTCTTTCAATTCTTCTAAATAGTTCTTTATTTTCAGAAGAAATTTTATTAAGGACTATTCGAGAATAAAAAGAAGTTAAAACTTTTAATATTATACCAATATTTTCCACCGTATACTTACAGGCATGATACGGTTAATAACTATTATTTAAAATGCAGGCTTACAAAAATTAAATTTGTAAATATTAAAAAGCGTTAAAATTATTTACATTAATGGAAGTTTAAAAAAATAATTGTGATTGAAAAATCATAAAAGCTTTACTTATGTTGTTAAAATTACAGCCTATTTATCATTAATACTAGGATGTACTGCAAAACACTCAAATATTCAAAAAACATTCAAGCATTCATTCATTTCATTAAATTTCACATTAATGTCCGGCTTAAGTTTTTTAATAAAAAGAGATTCTGCTATACAAAGATAGTTGAAA
>JABUQX010106929.1:0-14425 GCA_015478945.1 Trachelipus rathkii | reverse complement strand
CGCCTGTCAGTGGGGAAGACTGTATCCATTATAGTGCGTTCAAAGTGAAAGTCAGTGTATCAACCAGGATAAGTTGAGGCACAAGTGTCTCATCAGCCTTTGCCAGCCATCCGGGATTAGTCCATCACGCAGGGTTTCGGAAAAGCTCCGTACGGACAGCGATACTGAAACCGACACAGTGAATGTCCGCCGCCACTTAAGTAAGACTCTGAGGTATTTGTTTTGAAGGTTTTGCTTTACTCGATGAAGAGCTGCAAGGCCACTCGGTGGTACGTTTGATGTTACCTCTTTAGCACATCTTGTACCACGGAATTTCTACATGATACCTTCCCTCCTCGAATCCTATGCTCTCATGGAATTTGCGATTGAAAATGGTGTCAATGGAGCCTCTGCTTCCTCGTTGATGCCAATAGATTCCAGTTTGTATAGGTTTTCGAGACCCACGTCCAGGTCTATGTTAGGGTGTGTGTGAAGAAGAGGATCGAAGTAGGAAGGAGATGGATCTATAAAAGAGTTGATGACTGTTTCGGGAATTTTATTTATAGACTGACGGAGAAAGAGGTCAACTTTGATTGTCATGAAGACTCTTCCTCCTTTTGTTCATGAAAGGAATTAAAGCTGAAAATTGTGTCAATTTGAGAAGGTGTCAAAAAACTCTTGACAGGGCCAAAGGGTATGAAACCATGGCAGGACTCAATAGCACTTCCTCTCAAACAGTTGACAACTTTGAAATGTTTCATCAGGTATAATGAATCTATCCCCAGTAGACACTCCACAATTTCCACACTATCCTCATGGCGGCCTTTATATAGTAGAAACGATCCGCAATCCTATATTCATTGCGCCTGATGTTATATTCGGCTCCCATTAATCCCCTTACCTCAAATCCGATGTTAAGACCAGGATCTATGAGCATGGGAACTTTGAAAAAAAGAGTCACAACAGAGATTCAGATCCAAGTCTATGGAATGCATTGTTCTGGATTGTTCTCCTAAAAACGTTTTAATTGTTTTATTGCTACTAGGAAGAGAAGACAAATCCACTCCTAACCTCTCCAGGACTCCATTATGACATTAGCTCTTCTGGGAACCAAAATCAAGAAGACAGCGTACCGCTACAATTTTATTTCCTTTTTTAGCTTAAGAGAAACAGTAGGAAGAATGTTGCCCGATGGAGTGGATCCAGCATTGATACATAGATGATTTCGGCTGGTATCATCATCTTCTGTAAAGGTGGCAGCAGACGACGATGTAGAAGGTTCATCAATGGGTTTGGGTCCTTTTCCTTTGTTATTGGACTTAACACCTGAACAGCAAAGAGCAGAGATGTGAAGCTTTGCTTTTACACAAGACGCAAGGAAAGTTAAGACCATAAGTCTTTGCTGGACATAATAATGTCTTGTGTTTAGTGCTGCTGCAGCAGGCACAAAGTCCTAAGGCACTGCAGCGCTCTCTTCTTGCGCCGGATTGGGATAGGTCAAACAAGAGGACATGAAATAAGAACCCCCACAAAGCTTACACTTAACTGAGAAGGTCTCGTTTGTAGCTTTAGATTCTCTTGGAGAAGAAGTGGTTCGCTCCTGCATGGAGCTCTTTTTTGAAACTTTCGATACATAATAAGAAGAGGTCTTCTTTTTGCTTGGGGGTGAAAAATGGGGTGAAGAATTAGACTTCTTTGTTGAAGTAGAAGAGAGAGGTTTATTTTTCATCCTTTCCATAGATTTCAAAATCATATGATATTGTTCAAAAATAGTAATAACAGATGGGTACTCCCACATTTGTAACGATCTTCATTTCTCTTAAGGAAATTTGAGGCAACTATCAACCAGGAATATGGCTAGAAGTTTACACCCTGCTTAATCTTCCTCCAAAGATCCAACTCCAATTCTTTATAATCGTGGGCTGCAGCCCCGTACCTCTTGATGAAAATTCTCACTGCTTCAAGATTCTTAGAATCCAAAGCAGGAGCAGAATATATTTGGTGCAGTAATGAATCGATAATAAAGGGCTCGTCCAGATATAGTTCTTTCAATATCTGTAAAGCTACTTCATAATTTGCGTCTATATTTGGGAGGTGCTCCACATCCTTCTGAGCTAGGCCGGAAAGTTGGGATTTCAAATATTGAAGCTTGGCAGCTTCTGAGAGGTCACGTCTGCACCCGATGAATGCTTTTCAAAAGAAACAAAAAAAGACTCGAAACTGAAGACGGTCAGTTCCTCCCGAAAAGCTTTTACACTTTAGTGAGGAATTTTGACTATCCTGTTTGTGTGATTAAGTCTTCAGCATAGAAATGAGACTCTCAGATTGTTGCGCGTCGATTCCCTGAGGGATTCGTATTCCTGTATGCTTGATCAGCGAGCGAAACGTTGGCACCGAAGGCCTGAATAAATTTTGGATTTTCTGCTGCTGAAGATGGTAGGGTGGATTCCACTAATTCCTCATCCAACAATTGTAGAATTGTATTGCAGATATATCTGAAGCACAATTAAGCCTCAATTTCCCATCGTATCTACGTATCATCTGCCTGTAACATTACAGACACCCTTCCAAACACAGACGAAACAAGAGGATAAGGTCACCATCTTACGATTTCAAGCTAATTGTTGAACATGATTGTATTTTTCGCCTTCAATGTTCCTCTAGAATCCCCTCAGAGGAACTAATGTTTAGCCTTTACATATGCTGTCACCCTTTCTCCTCCTCGCGCGTTCACCTACGCTGTTTCCGATATCCGTAGATATGGAAGTTTCCATTTGATGAAGCAAAGTGTTCAACGAAGACAAATCAGCTGGTTAAATGTTTGAAATTTTTTAAAAAAAATGTTTGTTTGCTATTTTGATCGCCGGGGGGGGGGGGGGGCTTAAAAGGTGCCCTGAGAGGCTAAATGACCCTATATATAAAGTTGCTCCACCCTCACGAACCTCAACGACTACCAAATTGGAAGCACAAACTATCACACCACTTAACGTAAAGAGTTAGAAATTAGATGACGTGACAAAAAGACGAAAGGGGATGGTGTCATTTAAAATGAAGGCAGTATGAGTGAATAAATGCCACACACACACACGACATTGTTAATATATAATATATACACCATTAGTGTATATACTCACTATAGATTTACCTGATATATATATAATATATAATACTATAGCTACATACATATTATGATAAAGAATACTAATAATATATATATATATAATATCATTATAGTATAATATATCATAAGTATATTACGGCTATAGATAAACAACGCTTATATAATATTAAGTGTTATTTATCTTTTAGCCTTTTCAGCTAATTAATTCTTAAATGATAAAACTATTCACACTTTTGCATAAATCAACCGTGCTCAATGAGCAATTAGCTATCCAAAAGCAATTTTTTAAATTACCATGAATATATCTGTTGGCAGTAAATGCTTGTTGTATGTACTAGGAAAGGGAATAGTAAGAATAGAAAATTTAGGTAAAGGTTAGTTTGAAACTTTAATTGTAATATAAACAGAAGAAAATAATAAATTGTTCTTTCAATTTTTCTTATGTAAGATTAGTAAGCAAACATAAAAAATAATAAATGTTTTATTCCTGAAATGATATTTTTATTGTAAAATTGTAAAATTGCACATTACTTAATTGGAAACAGCTGAAACCAATTAGCCGAAAAAGGGTTGGTTAGTATTCTTGGCAGGATCAACGAAATAAGAATACCTAAAAGAATGTCATTCCAATGAAAAGATAATCTGTTCCACCATTCTGTATGAGTAACTATAAATACTCGGTCTTAATTAATTTATACCTTGTTTAAAGTTTATTTGCTACACCTGAATTATCAGAAAGTAACTTACCATTTTTTGGTTTACTGATGAAGACTAATACCGAGTCGAAAGATCAAAATATATGTTTCTTGAAAGAAAAATATACTCCTTCAACCAGTGTCTTCGTATTAGGATGCCCGACCTCTGCGTACAAAATATTTGCTAGTTAGATTTTAATGGTCATAAAACCTGCCCTTTTAAAAACTTTTTTTAGGTTCCTTTTAATTGCATATATTTAACTGCTCAAAGTGCAGAGATCACCATTCAAATTGCTTCGAACAAGAAGATATGAAAAAAAGACCTCAGTCTCATTTATATTACTTTGCGTTATGCAAGCGAAGGATATTTTGCAGGTTGTTGAAGTTTGTTAAATAAACTATAAACTTACGTTTATATATACATTTAAAGGTTAAATATGAAAACCCTTAAATTAACCTGATACCGATACTTTAATATGAAACCTTGATACCATGGATTGATCAGACCTTGATGCCAAGACCATGATGCGAAATCTTCATTAACCGATACCTTGATACCTATTCAGTGTTAAAGATTATTAAACGTACGGGGAATTCATATACAATAAATACTGGTTCAAATAAAAAGCCTTTAAAGGTGAAACCTAGATACCGACACCTTTAATATGAAGCCTAAATACCGATACCTTTAATATGAAACCTAGATACCGATACTATTATTAAGAAACTTATCAGAAAAAAATGATCACACATAATTCTTAGCTTTTTAAGAATATATACAGTTTTCACTTTTCACAAAAAAAAGATTGTTTAGTTTTGATAAACGACTCGATCACCAGAAAAAAGTAGAGAAAAAACAAACCCGATTCAAACACGATTAAATAATAAAATGTATATTATTTTTATAATAATTATATATATATATAATATATATATATATATATATTATAATATATAGTATATATTATATATATGATATATATATATATATTATTATATATCATTATATATATATAGAATATTATATATAATATTATATATAATATATTTACTATATATAATAAATAATATTATATATAAATTATATACTATATATATATATATATAATATATTATATATCATATATATAATATATAATATATATATATAAAAGTATATATATATATATATATAATATGGAAAGAACACATGATATAAAAATAGCGACATCCGCCGATTTTCATGAAACTAATATATGATGTTTAAAATTATAGCGAAAGAGGAAAAAACGTGAAAGAAACTGAGAGATTACTCTGAAAAAGTATGAAGTCGCTCAATCTTTGATATTAACAATGTAAACTCAAATATTACTACTTTTCATATTCTGTATTGCGTAACTTCATAACGTTTTTCAGCTTACATCTCTACACTTTAATTTCCACTCTTTTCATTGTTACAGATACATTTTAAGTATTTATTAAATGTAGTGTTTCTTGAAATTGCGCGAAGTCCTGGATTTTGATATTTGATGAATATCATTTTGATGTATGATATAAATATGAAATTTGTGACCTTGTAACTTTTTTCATGACTCAACTCACGCGTTTTTTTTTTTTTTTTTTTTCGTCATTTCGAGCATAAATTTAAGTTACGTATATGAAAATCGACTGCGGACAGAGAGACTTTCAAAAGATATATTAATACTATATATAAACATTAATATATATACTATAATATATAATATATATATATATATATATATATATATAACTATATATAATATATATATAATATATATATAATATATATATATTTATAAAATACTATAATATATATATACTATACTAATAGTATAATCAATTATTTATTTTGATATTAGGGTATATAATATTATAACTAAAACATAGTGTGTTATATATATATATAGTGTAATATATATTATATTATATACTATATAATATATATATATATATATATAATATATATATATAATATATATATATATAATTATATACTATATATTATGTGTTATATTATAATATTACTATATATATATAATCATCATATATATATTTACTATATATATATATATATATTAGATATATAATATATATATATATTATATATATATCATATATATTCAATATTATATTATATATAGTATATAATATATATATATATAATGGAGAGTGAGAACAAAGAAGATATTCCCCAAGGATTGTTTTTTCACAAGGTTATTTAAGATCATTCTAATTTTTTCTAAAATTCAACCAACTAAAAATATTGAGAAATACAGCAGGAGCACCCGATTCTTCATGTGCTGACAAATTGATCAAAATCAATCAATAAACCAACATTAAATAACAAATATCATAATAATGAATCATCAACCTAATTATATATTAGTATATAATATATATATATATATATATATTATATTTATATAATATATAATATTATATATATATATATATATTAATATATCATATTAATATATAATATAATATATACTATATATAATATAGTATGTTATAATCACTATATATATTCATATATTACCAACCTTCATTACCCCAGACTGGGGTACGTACTGTCACATTGCACTGAAAAAAGGAAAGGAGTAGTAGTAAGATAATGACGAATATCGAAAAGGAAAGCCCAGACCCCTTACCACCCCCTCCATGACGCTTAAGATGTGACCTCAGAAAGATCCACCCTAGGGATTCAACGGACTGCGACGGCCCTCACTAGTCATATCTCGTCAATGTTAGGTTCATCCTTGCCAGTGGGCTCACCAACCATACCCCCTCAGAAAACCCCACCATTCACTCCTTATTATGCACCTTGTCTTCTCTCCTCTGCCAAACTCACATCCTCTCCTCCAGCATTCCTTTACTGACTCAATCCACTTTTCTTGTCTCCCAGCCGGTAAGTCGATTCCGCTGCACACGCACTTACATTACATATCTGCGTAACCAGCCGTACTCATCATCCACTTCCTTCATATGACCCAACATCCATCTTCAATGCTACTCTGTTAACTTCTATTCTCTCCATTTTCTTTCACACCACACAACTTCCTTAATGTGCTCATTCCTCATTATCAATTCTTTACACACCCCTAAGATTGTCCTTAAGATGTTACATCTGAACACATTGTTACTTAGATCTTATTCCTTCTATTCCAGACCATAGTTCTCACTAGTATACGTTAATACATTAACAGGTAACAGCACACCCTCATGTAAATCCTAGTGCCACTCAGTCTTAGCCCCTTTCATCATCCACCAAGGACCTTAACTGTCACCAGCCACTTGTTATACCATTCAATCTTTCCTTACTACTTACTCGTGCATCATCCATTCCCTTTCATCTAACATACATATATATACTAAATATTAAAATCACAAAATTTCCCAGTTGTTTACCATAAAACACAACTTCACACCGAGGACTGTCTTCCTCACAACCATAACCTTTACTCTGTATCCTCACTTACTTTCAAACCCCTCTTCTTTTACACACCCTGCCAAATCCCTCTGCCAATTCTCTCAAACACTCTTCAGATTCGCCACCTCACAAAACCAAATAATCGAATTAAAGTAGTTAACCCTTCCATCTCTTCCATTCTCGATTCTAACACCTTCCCTGCCACCCTCAACCTCTAATTCTTCAGAACCCCATCCATATTCCAATGGCAGATAACCAAAGGAACATAACGGATCCCTCCCCACTCCGCTATTAAATTTTAAACAATCAATTTTTCAAAACTCCATTTGATTCCCGTTTACGCATGCTTCACGATCGTTATACATACTTTTGATTCCTTTCTGAAGCCTACCACCATATATCACTAACACTTGCTATAGAGCTTCCTTATTAAATCCTATCATACGCCTGTTGCAAACCATAAAACCTAAATACTATCTATTCTTCTTCTCTTCTCATTTTCCTCAATATTTGATTCAATGTAAAGATTTGATTCCACACATCCTCTACCACTCCTAAACGCACCTGTTTCTCACCAATACAAGTCTTCAGTTCACCGACCGCACTCTTTCGACCAAGAATCACAGCATCTAACTATCTTCCCTACAAACACCCAATAAAAACTAATTCCCCTATAATTCCTACAGTTACTCCTGTCCCAACCTTTAAAAACGCCCCTTTATATAAGTATACTACTATTACTCTCTCGTCCAATCCCCCGGAACTATTACCTTTCCATAAACGCTTTGTTACATACCTTTCATATCCAATCACAATCACCATCTCGCTTCTTGATCATTTCACCAGCTAATCCATCTAAACCTGCATATTTACCATTCTTCAACTTCTCACTCTATATTTATAATATATGTATATTTATTTATATATACAGTATATTATTATTATATATATTAATATACTATATAAATACTATATATATATATATAATATATACTATATACTATATTTTATTAAATACATATATTATCATAGTATAGGTATATGACTATATTACAAATACTTACATATATTTAATACATATATATATACTATATATATATCATTGGACTACCCGCCTTTTTCCCATTAAGAAGAAAATAACTTTCTTAACTTTTCTCTGATCCAAGTTCTTCTTCATGTTTTAGGTATATTAACACTTGAAAAAGTATGAGTATAACACAATTTTAACATCACATTTCAGGTTAAATTCTCAAAATTTTTACATACACTATACAAACAACCATTGTACGCCTATTAAAGATCTTCGTAATGAATGCACAAATCTATTTGCCCTTAAATATTAATAAATACCATAAGGGTTGTTACTATGCTTAAAAAAAGACCGAGTTAAAAGTCCCAAATATGGGCAACTATAATTGCCATGTTTCTATTCACACTAACAAAGAAAGATGCCAGATGTAAGAATGCAATGTGTTTAAATATTTAGAAAATGTTTCATCTTTATTATTATTATTATATTTTTATATATTATATATTGATGATTATTATTATTATTATATATTATATTATCTATTATATTATTTATAGTATTATTATTATTATTATTATTATTATTATTATTATTATTAATAATAATAATAATAATAATAATCATAAAAATAATAATAATAAAATCAATAATAATAATAATAATAATAATAATAATAAATAATAATAATAATAAAAAGAATAATAAAATAATAATATAATAATAATATAATAAATAAAAACTAATATAATAATTCTCACTGATAATTAACTTTGCCATTCGGCACATTTTATTATTTCGGTTTGCGAGACCTCAATTATATATTATATATATTATATATATATATAATACTATATATATATATCATATATATATATATATATAATATATATATATTATTATACTATCATATATATATATTGTCGAACTGAAATACGATAGGAGGCTTTGATAAGCATATGCATGCATTCATAGTGTGTATATATCTGGATGCTACGAGCAACCTTGCAAGTCTCTCTGTTACTACAAAAAAATCTGTTGGTTGGACTGAACTTCAAATATGAGAAACACTTTGTAACTGCGTAGAAATTAGATTGCCTGCATCCCCCCCCCCTTCAGGGTTTAGAAAATGCCCAAGTTTTGAATCTGATTGGTGAGGGCTCCGACGAGACCTACCGCTTAAACTGATTCGGGAGTGCATAGAGTTAGGACTTCATACCCGAAGAGTTAGTAGAATAGTTCTGTGCCCAATATTATTATTGCTGTAATTACGAGTTATTTACAGTAATTTATAGCTGATTTATGGTGCAAATTTATCATCCTATTCATTGATCAAACTGAAAGTGTTAAATGTCAATCTCATTCCAATAATTAATAAACGCTGATTAGAAATTTCTCTCATTCAAACCACAAATTGATTAATGATTTATCATTAATTACTTGATGCTAGGCTAGTCTTAGCCTAAATCTCTGGTGAATCCCCTTTAGAGTGCGGAAATTTAATTACATGTAATTAAAACACCCTTTGATTGGGAGTCAGATACAAAAAGGAAAAAAATTGCCGGTGTAATCAAATTTGGTTTGAAAAAAAAATTCTGTGAAAAAAGTGCGATTAATCAGTGTAATATTTGACTATATGTAAACTGTGTGAGTTAAAAATAAGTAACAACGTGAAGAAATAAACAATATATAATCTTATAAATAATAAGAAATAAGTCGTTGTTACAAGATCGGGTGGCAACAGAAAATCCGTTGCCGCTTAGAACATTTGAAATTTTCAAACGCAGTTCCTATTTTAGGCTTAATATTTCGGCCTCTCGGCTTGACTCATTTGACTCCACAAAATAGTCAATGCTTTGGCCTGTAAAAATGGTCTCAACGAAGCGATTGACTCAAAAAAAACTCAAGCTAAAAGCTCCTTGAGAGGAAATAAGGGGAAGGGAAAGTCGCCCTCTCCCCAACAAACTCAACCCTCCAAGGATGGAGAAGGGCCATCTGTTTCTTCTTCTGAAAGCGAGCTTGAAGCGACGCCGAAAAATTCCCGCTAAGGAACAAGACCAAAGCGTCCTGAATATCAATCACCATTAAAGACTTATGGTCATCTAACTTCAAATCAACTGCCAGTCTTTGATGCTTATGATGTGATTAATTGACTCAGTGCTGCAACGGCAATCTTCAAATTAAATCACATCGATGATGCTCATGAACGAGTTCGTTTATTAGCACCAATTTTGCCAACTACTTTGGTGTCAAAGATAAAATTTCCACTTCAAGACAACGCTTATAAAATGCTCTTGGAAGATATAGAACAAACCTGTCTTCCCGCCTTGCGAAACAGAAACCGTGACGTATTCAAACAAGGCATTCAACCGGACGAGCTCCCAAGTGAATATTTAAATAGTGTTCAAGGAGTGCTCGGTCACAAAAGCTTCAATGTGTTGGTGGAACATAACCCTAAATTTGCCATCGATTTGTTCCTCGAACAACTTCCAAGCAGTGTACGGATGAGCGTCTACACCCTGGCTAAAGAAAACAACTTACATCGTATGGTCAAAGTGGCAGATAACCTTTACAAAAACTTCATCCAAAAAGATCGAACATACCGACAGCCAAACTACGAACAGACTTGGAGTTCTGTTAATGCTGTGCGAACCAGCACAGACCAGCGAGAAACAGACTCCGCCTATCGCCCAAACCCTGCGCGCAATCAAGAGCACAAACCTGAAGCTACTCGTGAAGATGACGCTCAGCTTTCGCGCCAGATGGCAGCGCTTACGAAAGCAGTGACAGAAATGGCGGGCTCAATACAGCTGCTGCTTCAAGGTCAACGCAACTCAGCTGAAGAACGAAACATGAGACGGGACAGAAGTCAGCATAGAAAGTCAAGGTCGGATGATAATGGCTTCACTAATACTTTTAAATCTGCTACTCAAGATCTCTGTTATTATCATTCTCGCTTCCTTCACCTTGCCTACCGTTGCGAAAGAAATGAATGTCCTTTATATCCATTACTGCATGCTAATGGCGAAATAAACGCCCAAGGAAATGTCTCACAAGAAGCCATCTCCCCAACCTTGAAAAAAAGGTACGTTAAAGCAATAAAAGAAAATGCCACGCGCGACAGAGTTGTAAATGCCATTGAGGCCGAAAAGGGTAGCCCTTTAAATGACCACAAGGCAAATATCTCACATTCCAACCGTGAGAAAAATTCGGATTCTGAAGAAAAGGGAATAACTATAGGTAAAAGGGTTGCCATAGAAACAGACAATTTAAGAACTTGTAAAAATAACATAGATAAAAATAAATTAGATAGAAATAAATTAGTTAAAAATAAAATTGATGAAAATGAAATGGATCAAAATAAAATAGATAAAATAAATAATGACATGATTGAAATAAACAGAGTAAATCTAATACAAAATTGTAATGACATCCATGTAGAACTACTGAAAAGATTCCGGAAAGATATAGATTATATAGATATTAGTGAAAAGCAACAAACAGATGAGTATATCCAATCCTTACTGACAGATAAAGATAAAAGTTCCTTAATTATTAAAAAACAAAAATTTTGGTTCCAGAAAAAGGAGGTCAATTTGTATGTTGATATTTCATTAACTTACGCAAGAGTGATTCTTCCCGACGTCAGAGTCGACGACATTATCAGAATGACTCATCTCCAAGGACACCTAGGTATTTCTCGGTGTCTCACTGCCATTAAAGCAGATTTTGTGTTTAAAAACATGCATCAAAGAGTAAAGAGTGTAGTCAGATCGTGTGCTCAATGTCAAATACCCAAGGTCGGACGGAAAATAAATCATATTTACGGAAAATACAAAGAAGTCTCCTACAAGTTTAGGGCCATGCATGTAGACATCCTTAAGTTACCTTTGTGTAAGTGATACAAGTATTTATTAACGCTCATCGATCGGTACTCCCATTATGTGTGGGGTATCCCGCTTAAAGACATCACCAAAGAAACGATAGGTAAAACCTTAATCCAGCAAATCATTCCCCACACGGGTATCCCCAGTCACCTGATTTGAGACCGCGGTGGGAATTTTACGTCACACTTATTTGAAAGTGTGTGTAAACTGCTAGGTATACTTCACACCACAACCAGTACTTATAACCCAAGCTCCAACGGAAAATGTGAAGCCATGAACAAGATGATTATTAACAGCATTAGAGCCATGCTAGCGGAACCTAGCATGGAAAACCAGCAGTGGTTAGATATATTACCTTTTGTGTTATTCACCCTCAGGCTTGCACCTATCTCAGAGAGTGGAATCTGACACAGTAAGTTGTTATACGGGCAAGATATAAAACATTCCTGCCGGTCTATTAGATGCCTCGATCCCAGACAGGCCAAAATCATATGGGACATATGTTGAAAAGCTGGCTGGATTGATGGCTAAGGCTCTAGCACAAATAACAAATCTGCGCAATAGGAACGTCTTTCTCCCAAAGAACTTGAAAGAAGCAAAGTACCTACTGGTAAAGACGTTGGGAAGCTCTCCCCAAAGTACCACGGCCCTTACCGGGTTGTCAAAATATGTAATAGTAACGCTCATATAATAAAAGGAGACAAGGTGGTGGTCGAAAACCTCAGAAATGTTAAAATCTTCTACAATCTAGTTCCCTCTCCTTCTGATAAAAAGAAAAACTCAGAATAAATGAAATAGAGGAAGGAAGTGGGAGACGAAATTAAATATCTTTTGAGAAAAATAAGAGTCAAAGACGATGCTGTGGTAATCAATACGAGAACAAAACCAATTGTTAAAGGTATTATTGATCCATATTTGTAGTTCTTTCCCTTTGCTCAAGTAGTATTTTCTACTGTTCTTCTTTCTCCTTTCCTGTGTATTTATTGTAAAATTCAGAAGGAGGGTGAAAGGAATACCTGTGAAAACATAACCACAGGCTTTACCACTGTTTATGAGACAGATATTCCTTTTGCACTCGAGGTCACCAAATGTGCAACGAAATTACGATAGGGAGCTTTGTAAGGCATATGCATGCATGTCATAGTGTGTATACATCTATGTACGAGGCAACCTTGCAAGTCTCCTGTATACACAAATAAAATCCGTTGGTGGACCGAACTTCAAATATGAGAAACCTTGTAACTGCGTAGAAATAGATGCCTGGCATTTCCCCCCCACCTTCAGGGAGAAAATGCCAAGTATTTTGAATCTGATTGGTGAAGGGCTTCGACGAGAGCCCACCGCTAAACTGATTCGGGAGCGATAGTTAGGACTTCATACGAAGAGGTTAGGTTAGAATAGGTCTGTGCCCAATATTATTATTGCTGTAATTACGAGTTATTTAAAGTAATTTATAGCTGATTTATGGTGCAAATTTATCATCCTATTCATTGATCAAACTGAAAGTGTTAAATGTCAATCTCATTCCAATAATTAATAAACGCTGATTAGAAATGTCTCTTATTCAAACCACAAATTGATTAATGATTTATCATTAATTACTTGATGCTAAGCTAGTCTTAGCATATATATATATATATATATATATATATATATATATATATATATATATATATATATATATATATATATATATATATATATATATATATATATATATATATATATATATATATATATATATAAATGGCGCAGCGTCATTGGAAGGAAAGGCTAAGCCTGTCTAATTATTATCATATATTTTTCCCTAATAAAAACATATAATCATACTCTTACAGATAACAGTTTATTTGTTTTATTATATTTAAATATTGAATTGTTTTCAATTCAAGAACAAATAGCTGGTTAGGAAAGCGACAGCGGTGAGCGGCATCATCTGAGTCTCTTGTGCATTTACAAGAAGCAATACGTCATACTTTGGTTAGTTTGAGGCAAGCCTTTGGTGACGGTCGGCTGGATGAGAATGAACCTTTGCTCTCTCCTATTACATTTATCATATGCGTGTAATTATGAATGATTATAGTAGTATCTCTACAGGTTGGCCGTTAATAGCAACGGATGTTATGGTCCTTAGGTTAACTGAGAAAATGAAGTTATGTGTAGGATTAAATTTATTAGGAGGGTTTTGGCAATTTGAGTAGAATTTTGCAATTTGAGTATACTTTTTAATTTAAGAGATAGAAGAGGATGTAAAGCGTGAGTATGCTCTAACGCACGCATATATAT